>JAJKFI010000048.1:4943768-4989566 GCA_029204185.1 Lerista edwardsae
GTCTGCTGGTGCCTCCCTCCAGCCTGCCACAGATGCCTGCCTCATTGATCTGCTCCCTGCTTGCTAAAAAGCAAACGAGAATCAGATCATCCACCTGCCTGCCCCTGTGCCATCCTTGCATGGGGTTTAAAGGGAATGTGGATTGAAGCAAAAAGGTAAGAGTGTTGTGTTTTGAGAGGAAGGTGCGTGCCCCCCCTCCACCTACCAGACTCCTACCACTTCATCCCACATACTTTCTATCTAGGATGGAGACATTCCCTTTTCTAAATTAACTCCAACTTGCCCATAAAGTTACATATAGCAAAATGGCAAACGCAAGGACGGGAATAATTAAATGTGTGTCCTCATTTCCAACAGCAAACCTGGAGGTTATTACAGGACTTTCCAAATGTGAACTGCCTGACATGATCATGCTTACTAAGAAGCCAGGCACACCGACAATCCAGGGGCACTTGGGTCCAAGGAAATGTTCATAGGACTGGATATTGCCTTCAGTTAGTTCTACAAATAGAAGACTCTTCCATGGCTCCCCAAGAGCACGATCTTAATATCCTCATTCAGAAAATGAATGTCACCAAGTTCAATGGGATCCAGTCAACCTCTTTTTCTGTCTCCGGAGTTAGAGCAAAAGAGAAAAGTGGCCAAAAGACAGTTTCAAAAGACAATTCAGGCATGCACGCATTTCTGACCCTTGATCACATCCCAATCCTGCACAGTGAGGAACAAATGAGTCATCAAATACCTCAGGGATTAAAGAGGAAATGGCAGAGACACATCTCCCCACATATGGACCTATGGAAATATATTTTACAAACAGTACAAAGCCAAAGAAAACCAGGAGGATGGGAATCCTTAGTTTCTCCCCTTCACGTCCAGTCTGTTCCACAGGGGAAAACATTTTCCTATGATCTACACCAGTGGTTCCCAAACTGTGGGTTGGGACCCATCAGTGGGTCATGAGTCAATTTCAGATGGGTTGTGAAGCACTTAGAGCCGCCATATTGAAAATATGGGAAGATGCTGGAAAGGTTGGCCCCAGGGCATAGCTGAGAGAAATTACACAGAAAATCCAAAGAGAAGTAAGACGTATGTTCTGCCCTTCAGTAACACATCTGGAAAACATTTCCCGCTTTCCCATCTGAACGAAATTAGACAAACCTTGATTAAAGTTTGGTAGTGCCACTAGAGTCTACATAGAACTGTGTAGGGTGGTGGGGAGGATTATTAGTGATAGTGATAATCACAAGGTGGCTTTTCACAAGGTGTGTGTTTCACAAACACACACATGGACTGATGCCTTCTTAAACATTTCCAAATCTGAATACCAAATGAATACCTTTGGTTATTGCCAAATGAATACCAGTTATCTACTGTACCGCACCAGGATTTTAAACAAAGGCAGAGCCATTCTTTCCTTAAAATTAAATGCATTACCCCCCCCCCCCCAAAAAAAACAACACCTAGGAATCTCTCTAAGCTTTGGGATAACCCTAAACAGACAATTAAAATTAACCTGGTATTTCTAGCACCTTTATTGTTACCTGCATTGAAGCAATATGACAATGGATAGACTGCAATGAATACTTTGTTCTCATTCACTGGGATTACAGTCAAAATTTAACCTGAAGTACCTCATCTCCAGCTCAGGTTGTACACCAATGGCATTATGTGCCACTGCAGAAGCAGTGCATGTATCTGATCCATGTAAGTACACACGTTGCATGTGCTTTGCAAATTTTACCTCCAGCTCTTTGGTCCTCTGCAGTAGAATCTGATGCTCTTCTGGATCCATATTGAAGGCCTGTTTAGCGATATGAACACAACTTGGTGTTAATATTGCGCAGAACAGGAAAAGGCCAATGAGAAAAGGCCAGAATCCAAATTATGTGAGACTTGACCATAAGATACTAATCTTAAAGTCTCTGTGGGTTTCTGCCTCCCTTTCACAGAGCCTGGAGTAATGGGACCCCAAGTTCTGTGAATAGGAGAATGTGACACACACAGACTTTACGATTAGTATCTAAAGCCAAGGCTATAATGTTGGGTGTATTTTGAATTTTGAAGAAGACAGACACTTCATTTAGACCATGTAAGAGAATATTTCCTATGGCGCAATTTTCATGGTTGGTTTTGTTTGCCCCTTGATTTCCAGGATTGCTATTTGAACATTCCCCATATGCATGTCCTTCAGAACTGCAAGTTAGAGAGGTGGGGCTACTGTTTAGGACAAGCCGGTGTGGTCTGTATTAGGCTCAGTGATGCAGGTTGTAGCAGACACAGATTGTGGGGGAGGGGTGAGAGGGCAGTGGATTCAGGGTGCCTGAAGTCTGCCTTCAGGTTGCCATCGCCACCGTCATCACCTCTCTGCAGCCTGCCACAGGTGCAAACCACACTGATCCACTTGCTAAAAAAGCGAGTAGAAAATGGATCACGCACTTCCATATTGTGCTCCTCACACAGTTGCACCAAACATGGACATGCCGGACTTCCGGTTTCATTTACAGGCACTGCATGAACAAAAGAGCTTCTTCGTTTGTATGGCACCTTTAGACCAAATATGGAAGGCCTGCACTTCTGCAACTGAAGACCCTGGAAAATGGCTGCTTAAAAAAAAAATTGTGCAGAGGCAGTGGACTGAGGTGGCATTCTGGGTCATGCCACCACTGAGCACAGAATGAATGAGAGGTTTGGCTAGGTTTGTATCCAGGATATACATCCCTGAGGGAGTCTCATTTTTATTGGGGAAAAAAAACCCAGAGAGGATCAATTAAGGCATCTGTGGAAATAAAAATTACTAGGAGCAATTTTTCAGGGAGAGGGGAACAAGTTTCACAAAAATTCACTAGGGCATACTAGCTTAAACTTCCTTATCAAACTCAATTTCAGTGAATTTTCTTCCTTAGCCCTCTGGACAGCCTCTCTGCCAGTAAAATGGCACCTGTTTCCTCCTCTCAAATCCCAGATCCCTTTAAAGAATGAAATCACTCGCTCACTCAGTTTTAGCTCAATCTGCTAGTTTCTGCTTTTGCTATTATTCTCCAACAAGACAACAGGGTTGGGGAGTGAAGAGCTCGTGATGTCATAGATCTATACTGCAGAGAGCAGTAGGTAGTGCCAAGATGCCATTTGGAAGCTGTTCAGAAAACAGAGGCAGCCATTTCTCCTTAGTAGGAGTGGAGGAAGTGGATAAGAAAAAGAGGGGTGTTGGACTTTGAGTGGAGCACGAAATAGATGGATTTGGTTCCTTGGTCTGACCTTTTGTATGTAAGCATACAGCTCATCTGGATCGGCAACATGGCGAGAGTCTGGTTTGCCCAAGCGATGGAGAATGGTGTAAAGGACCTCTTCATACAATATGGTGAGCTGCAACAGCATGTTAGACATCATGACCAAGCCAACATCTGGTGAATTATCTTCATTACATACTAGATCGTTGAATAATAGGGAATTCACAAATCCCAACATTTGTAGAGCTGTCATTCACCAGGCAGTGGAAGGTAGGGTGTTAGCCCAGGGTTGGCCCTCTCTAGGGCAGGACTGAATTTCATTCCATAAAATTGGAGAGCATGGAGGATGCCAAAGGTCATCTCATTTCAACCAATGTCACATGACAGGACTCCTACCAACCTACACAATTTCACTTACATCAAAATGGAAAAGCAGGTACATCCCAAATTAGCTGCAGAGCTAATTGCTCTAACCACTAAACACAGGATGGACAAGAAGTTCCATTCACTAGAAAAATCTGAAGGCAGCGCCCACCAATTGTTTCAGGACCAGACAACCCAGCAAAACGCATGATGGGATCAATATTCTGTGTAGCAGCTCTACACAGATGGGGCTTTGGTGTGATCTAGCCAGAAATTATTTGTGTCCACTATTAATATAAAGAATAAATTGTAGAAAATTACCTCTTTTTTAGAGAATTTATGGGCCAGGTCCATCTGGAAAAAATAGGAAAAACAGATTTTACTGATCCTCTGTAGTTGAAGCAACATCATTTGTGTAACAATTTTAGTATGTAACTAGCTTTCACTTTTTTCCCATCCCCTTCAAGCAGAAAAGTGAATTATTCAGACTTGTCTGGTCCCACATAGAGATTGACACATCATGTGAACTCTCATCTCCCAATCTGGCATTGTACCCAGGTTTCTCTTGTAAATCCAGCTTAAAAATATTATTTTTCCAGAACATGCCCTATTTGGCTCAGTCTATAATGGTATAGAGCAGTGGTTCCTAAACTGTGGGTCAGGACCCACCAGTGGGTTGCAAGCCAATTTCAGGTGGGTTGCGAAGTACCTAGAGCAGCCATATTGAAAATATGGGAAGATGGGATGCTGGAAAGGGGGAGGGCTATGTGGTTGTTTTGCTTGTGTCAAGGTTGTAAATAAACTTTTTTCTTTCTGATTCACTTTGCTATTAGAAAATGGCTGAGAAATAACCCAACTTATTGCTGCCTTCTCAGGAAAGCAGCAGGCTCTGGCGTCACAATGACGGCACTTCAGGCCACGTCATCACTTTCGGTGGGTCCTGGGCAGATGATCATTTTAAAAAGTAGGTCCTGGTGCTAAAAAATTTGAGAACGAATGGTATAAAGTGCAATATACTGAATGTTTACTCAGAAGTAACTTCCACTTCCATTGCCTATGTCTCCTGGCATCCTTCATCCCATGAAACGAGGTCAACAACCCCCACCCCTGCTTGGGAGATCCAGGTTTACCTTTACCCTTCCTTCCAGCCACTATGCTCTTTCCCAGATCTATGAACATCCATCTGAGGGCAGGACAGACTTGTGTTTATGCTCCCAGGTGAGTGTCTCAGTTTTTCTTCCTGCTGAGCCTGACAGACCTTCTCTGTTCCTATCCTCTGAAAAAAGGCTGGGGGCTTTCAATAGTGATATTGTCATTCCTGCTGGTGATGGCCCAGCACTGCATTTCACCCTGTGCCCCTCCCCTTGACTGTATACCCGGACTTGCAATGAAAACACATCCAGTGCTGGGGAATGTGCCTGAACTCTCTTTGTCATGCCCAAGTGTCTGCAGTACATCAGCAAATGTGGTTGGATGCACCTTCTGTTGAGGAACCAACAGTCCTCCAGCTGCTTCCCTGAGACGAGCTGTTTTCATCTTAGGGACAATAGGAGGAAGAGGCAAAGGGGCAACTCCCAAGAGGGGGAGCTGGCAGACGCATATGAGGGGAGTGAGGCTGGTGCATGGAAGGAGACAGCCTGCTTACCTGCTTCTTCTCTACCACTTATGTTGCTATGACTGGCTCTTCCTCAAAACCCCCGACATGTCTATATATTTCAAATAGGCCTGTCAAGCCTAAGACCACCTCTGGAGAGCATGGTATGTATGTTTCCACTACCACTAAGGCAGCCCCCATATATTGGGCAGTCCAGGGGCAGAGCTGTTCTTTTTTAATGTCAGAGACTACGGCTTTCAGGCAGACCTACGCCCCAGTACCTTGACAAAAATGCCAGGAACAATTATCTGGCTGTTTGGCCTAAGAATTAAGGGTGTAGTTTTTTCCCTACAAGTATTGCAATGCTTACATGGGGTTTTTTTAAATTGTGCACTATGAAAAAAAAAAACATACAGCACAATCCTATGCATGTTTAACTCAGAGATATAGTAAGTCCCACTTTGGTCAATAGGGCATGAACTGTTAAAAGACTGTACACATTTATGACTAATAAAAGGCACAGCAGTAAGCCTGTAAAGCTGGCTTTGAAGTTTCATAGGCTGTAATATGTCTGTTCTAGAAAGTAAATAATACAACTGTCCTGACAAACTATCCATCATTCAATTGATGACAAGAGATAAGCCATTTCAAGAGGATACTTGTCTGGGTACTTAAAGGACAAGGTGCAGTTCCAATCCAAGGAGGTTTCAGGTGCTTGAGAGAGGCCATCACAAGATACCTGTGAACCTCATCCTGCTTGGGAGCTTGCAATAGGCTACAGATAAACATCCCCCACCAGACATAAAATCAGCCCATCAGAAGTATTGCTCCTGAGAGGCAAAGCCTGGCATGCAACATCTTCTTTGTCCTGTTCATGCCATCCACCACAAACCATCAAGAATTTCCATCTGTTAATGCTTAACGCTTAATCATTACACTTTCTGTAGAGATGCTGTGACTTTCACTTCCTGTCTGAAAGACAGAAGTTTTGTTTTCAGCAACCTTCCTACGTGCTCTCAATAGTTATGCTATTTTTAAAAGGTGCATCTTAAAATGCTGCTTAGAAACTACTGACATTGTTTAGAAAGAGGAGCATCATGCCATACTGTAACGTGCAGAGGAGCATACTAGGGGTGGGGTAGGAATAGAGAGAGAAGCAATGGCACTGGGTGGGGGAGCAGAAAAGCAGTATGAAGTATAATATGAACAAGCCCTTATGTACCTTTTATTCCTATTGGGAATTAAAGGGCAGTTTATATAAGAAGTGTTATTTATGTAGCAGATTCAGGGTGTATAGCACTTGACAGAGAGTGAAATGCCAGGTGTCTGTCCCCAAAGGGCTTACAGTCCAGAGACATTCACCTTATTCTTCTTGTCAAGGCAGTTACTATATGTGCATCACTATACAATTATTATGAACTTTGTGACAGCAAATAAACCATCCTGAAAACTCTGACTCTGGAGTGCTGGAAAATTTACACATGCGAAATCAACCTAAAATTTATCAAGTGATAATGAACGTTTAGTCAGAACTTGTCAATAGCTAAAATTATGACGCAAATAACCATTGGATAGTCCACTAGAATTTGCTAGCATGAATAGTGGTGATTTTCCAGAACTCTTGTGCTGTTCCATTACAGGAGGCATTCTGCGAATGTTTCATCCTCCATAATAAAAAGTGATAAGTTAAAGGCTGACCTCAGCACCTTTCGCCTCATAGTAGTGTACAGTGGCTAGAGTTCTGGGCTTGGATATAGGAAATCCAGGTTCAGATTCTCAAAAGCTTATCGAGAAGCTTTTGGCCAGTAACTGCCTTTCTGCCTCTCCTCAGGCAGGGTTGCTATGAAGCTAAAATGCTGCACCAAGCTCTTGTGAGAAAAAGCAGGATTCAAAAGTAACAGAATGAACAAAATGTTTCAGTACACCTTAGCAGATGGTAGCAGAACATGAAATGAGAGAATAGAAGCAGAGGGGAGAAAGAAGGGAAAACAGAGATATTCGTAGCAGGTTAAACCGCATCCCTGAGGTAAAAAGTCTACATACTCGGCTTCCATCTTCACCAGGTGTTTCCCACATTGGGCTCTCACTGCTGGACTCCATGCCGGACTAGACTGGAGAGAGCCTGAGCTGAGAAGTGGCACTGAGTGTTTTTATGCTTCAGGCAAAGGCTGAACCCTGAATTCAGAAGTCTGTCCCCACCAGCATACCGTTCCCACCAGCTCACATGCTGAAGAGGAAACCACACTCTTTTATCATACTCTGACCATTGTAACAGCAAACGGAAATGTGCAGGGCCCTCCTTTCACCGCTCGGAGTTGCAGTTTCTCTTCAGATCGTATAAATCTTTCAGAGCACAGAGGGAGTCCTCCATGCACCAGCAACCAATCCCTGGCTATTCCCCTTGGCCTGGCTTCCTGGCAGCCATGTATGCTGTCACATGGGAAAACAGTAGCATGCTCCGACGGACTCCCAACTGCTACGTGCCAGGGACATCTAGGGGTTTCCAAGGCAGCACAGCTATATCTCAACCACATACCCTTAAACCTGGTTGGCCAAGGCATCCTGAAGCACTGAACAAGATTCAACTCACCTTGATGATGTCACAAGCTGCCTGCTGTCCTTACTCTCCCTCCACACCTGTGTGCAACTCCAACTTCGCTGGGGAGCCACAAAAATCTTCCCATGGGTAACCTCAGTAAAACTGGGCCTGTTTTCATGTTCATGCTTAACCAACGGCCATTGGTGAGGCCGAAGGAGCTTTCCTTCACTAGATTAAATAGCAGTGTGACATCCCCCCCAGCTTTCTGCTGCCTTGCAGTGGTGTATGAATGAGGTCACTTGCTTGTGTCTTGCTGCTGAGGAATTGCAAAACTTGTTTGTTTCCAGGCATCCCCGGCATGATACAACTTGTTTGTGCAATGAAAGGATCTTGAAGGATAAAATGGGCTGACCTGGAGAAGGAGGTCGCAGAGCAAGGCGCCCTACAATTGTAGGAGTTTAAGATGGAGAACAGCTATATCCACAGGCACTCGCATTCTTTCACTGAGAATGCTGCTGTTCTCCACAGGTTTGTGGTAAAGTTTTGCAATTCTCTCTGTCTCAGTCCTTTTGCCATCTCAGTCTAAACATACTTTACATTGCATTCTTCTGTTCTCAGCGTCAGGCATTCTTCTATATTTCTACTCAGGGGCCAGCCCAAGACCTCCTGGTGCCTGAGGCAGCCTGCCAAATGCTGCCCCTTTACCCATGGATATGCCAGCCTCTGCTCCTACTCTCCAATGTTCTAACTCAGCATTCTCTTCCCCTCCATGTTTTCTCTTCTTCTCTGAGCCCCTTCTCTGTTCCTTTTCCAATCCAGGGAATAGAAGGAGGAGGAGCAGCAGCAGTGGAGGCAGACAGAGTACCCCCCCACACCAATCTGCTCCTGAAGCAACCGTGTCAGTTGGCCTCATGAATGGGCTGGCATCGATTTATTTCCCACATTGCTGCCATTTTGCTTTAAACATGTTTGCTCAAAGACAGGCAGAGTGCTAGGCTGGCTAAAGCCATTCCTGGACATTTCCCCCCTCAACATGTCATTAAGCCAAGGTGGTCCTGTTAAAATTTACAGCAGTGTTTCCCAAACTGTGAGTTAGGACCCACCAGGTGGGTTGCAAACCAATTTCAGGTGGGTCGCGTAGCACCTAGCACAGCCATCATCACTGAAAATATGGGAAGATGGGACACTGGAAAGGGAGAGGGCTGTGTGGTTGTTTCGTTTCTGATTCACTTTGCTATTGGAAATTGACTGAGAAATAACCCAACTTATTGCTGCATTCTCAGGAAAGCAGCAGGCTCTGACCTCACAATGATGGCACTTCTGGCCATGATATCACTCTAGTGGGTCCAGACAGATTGTCATTCTAAAAAGTGAGTCCCGGTGCAAAAAACTTTTTAGAACCACATTAACAGAATTACTTTCAGTAGTCTCCTGGAAATTAATGCTGATTCCTGAAGATTCGTAGTTTTTACTCTTTACTGATTCAGTTTTAGATTCTTTTACAACTCATTATTCATCCCAGGTCTTTGAAATGGGGCAGGCTGAATGAATAACTAACAGGAGTGCCAAATAGACAGGCTTGATTACTTGATAAGGCTTCTTGCTCAACTGCATATTACAAAAGTTCTATGAAACAGCAACAGTGCATAAGAACTGAATAGAAGGAAGTAGGACTGCAGGAAGAGAAAAGATGGTCAGGCTGATCTAGGAAGGTGGCAGGGAGGAACTTTAAAAGGCAGGTCTGCACTGGTTATCTACCAAGAGAGACAAAGCAGTTTTATTAAAACTTGGGGTCATGACCCCCAATGGGGTCACAAAGCCTCAGTTGTGGGCTCATGGCAGCTTACGGGAATCAAAAAGGTTGAAGACTGCTGGGCTAGAGCACCACCATGTAAAGGGGAGGCATCAAATGTACCCCTTCAAGTATCAGGAGACGGTGTCCCAGTCCTGCTCAGGTTCTTAGCAATTGTGCTAAAATAGCTTTCGCTAGTGCCAGGCTTCATGGTAACTTTTTCTGCCCTCTAATATGTCTATTTGGTTATAATTAACAGTGCTGGGAGGGGTGGGGAGTAGCTAGCAATGAGAGCGTGGGTGAGTGAAAATAGTCCTGGAAGGGGATGGCACAGATGGTAGGTCCCCAGTCTCTTTTTTTAATTTATTGGCGTGCAAAATATGGCGTGCAAAAACCTCAGGTGCAAAATATGTCTTTCCGAATAGCATCAGAGTTGGGCAACTCTATTCCTGACTTTCAACTTTGTCCCCTTTCATGGGTTCAAAAAAGTCAATTGTCCCCCCGCCCCATAAGCCATTCCAGCCTCACTCTAAGAAAAAGATGTAACCACCAGTCATGAACATATAATTACTCCGATCTCCACAGATAATAAAGATAATATGTGGGACAAAGACATAGAAAGGGGCTGTAATTCAAATAATGCCTCTTGAATCCTACTTCTGCATGGTTCTTTCCCCCTCCCCACAGTCACTGTGCATGGGCTGTGCATTGTCAGTACATTGTCCCAGGAGATCAGTGCCCACTGACACCACATTATACCCAAGTCAGGTCCTCCTGCTCTGCAGAGAATACCGGCATTTCAAGATGACTACCCTGCAGCCTCTGCCTCATATCTTTCCATGGGACTACAACAGGAGGAAGTGCAGAAACATGTCTATAGTTCCATTCTGTTTGAAGAAGCTAATCTCTGAGAGTTTTTGTTTTCCTTTTCACAACAGCAGCAGAGTTCTCACTCAGAGCGCAATCCTAATCTGGAGTTAGGGGCAGCATAGTTAGGCCTGCAAAGTTTGGCCGGCACAAGGGCCACCGTAAAGTATGTTTGGACCACTCTCAGAGTCAGAGAGGCCAGCACACAGACATCACCATCCTCCCTGACTCCGAGAGTGGTCCAAACACGCTTTACTGTGGCCCTTGTGCCAGCCAAACCTTGCTGGCCAAACTGTGTTGGCCTAACTCCAAGTTAGGATCGTGCTCTCAAAGCTCTGTTAATGAAAGCAGTAGGTATTAAAAACCAAAGTTGCTTTGCTGAAGAAGGCAGCAGGGTGGGGGATACCAAATGTATGTTCAGCTAAAACTTTTGCAGAACTTTTAAAGCTGCAGAGTTGATCAGCAACTACAAACACACTAGCCATTTTCTATTCAGTTTTCCAACAGGGACATAACATACAATATTTTGACATCCAACGCCAGCAGGCTTTCCGTATGTGTTCCTGATGGAGACACCCTGATGGTTATAGACAATAGTGTTCTCGCTGGTGAGAAACAGGAAGGGACTTTCATATAAGCAACTGTTTGATCAGATTGCAGTCAGTCATACAACTGCGTCATCCATTGCCAGCAACAACTGCCAGCCTCAAAAGTTTACAATCAATTCCTCTTCGATGCAGGGTAGAGAAGCAACAGAAAGGAGTATGAAATGGCCTGGTAGTGGTAGTTATATTGAACTTTTAGTGCTGTATTTAGACCCAACATGAGTCTAGACCTGGAGAGTTCATAAACACCTAGTTCTGAAAATTAATACTAAATGCAAATGTACTAATTTTAGCTATGCAGCAGATGCATCATGATTATGGCTGTGCTCAATGTTTTTCCATTTCTATTTTTAGGCAGTACTTTCAAGGACATAACATTTCCCCAAATTGTCAGAAAGTTTTAACTTCCTTCAATCCTGGTTACAGTCATTTTCACCTTGTCTGCTGCAGCATCATTTTTTCCTTCTCATTACTGTGCCTAGTCCTCTTTCAATTCATTATATGAGTGAGCCTAACCAATAAGGAATCATAATGAACTGAAGAATGTCATAAGCCAGCCGTCTCCAAACTGTGGACCCCTATGTGCAAAGAAAGCCTCCCCTGTCCTGATCAGTGTGGATCATTCCATCGTGCAGTTACTCCATTTTCCAGCTGATCAACTTGCAGGGATGCTCTAGGCCAGTGATGGTGAACCTTTTGGGTTTGCTGTGTCAAAAATGCCTAACTTGACTCTATTAGTGTGTCACTCACTCCCTCCAACAAAAGAAAAACAATTATTTCCATATTCATTTATTTAAAAAAAATACAGTCTAATCATGTGCGGGGCTATTAATTATATCAAAAAAATCAAATAAGCATCACAAATCATTACAAAAAAACAAATCATTACAAAGAAATCCTCAGTTGTTGGGTGTTGGTGAATGCTGGTGTGTCACCCAAAGTGTTGTGGTGTGTCACCTTTGACACGCGTGTCATAGGTTCGCCATCACTGCTCTAGGCCTTCGTGCCTATGCCTGGTGTCCTGCTGCACAGCCTTCTGGAATACCTGGTCATAGACATGAATGCCTAGAGTGTCCCTGCCAGACAATTGGCTGGAAAATGGAGCAGCTGCGTGACAAAACAATCCATGCTACTCATGAAGGTTTTCCCTTAATGCCAGATGTAGCCCATGGCCCATAGTTTGGAGGCTCCCATCATAAGCTATGAAGCTTAGACTTGACAAGTCAATTCAGAGTGAGGGTAATATGTGCTAAAATAGGATATTGGGGGTTTTTTTTACTCCTTTTGAAGCCATAATCAAAACATGAGCCAAAAGCATTGCCAAAAATGTCTGCAAAAAGGAAATTCATCTTGAAGCTCAGCCTGGATTATAATAAAATGAGCCTTTTGTACAACATTAGTTACCACAATGGAGACTTTCAGTGAAGAAATACAACAACGAGCCAGGAAATATGGTCAGTTTGTTACCAATAAATATACTTTTTATATCAAGGGCCAAACACCTACTGGAATGTCTTTATGTTAAACTGTGTGTTAAACTGCCGACTTCAGCCAAGTTTTGATGGGCTTTGGGTTTTGATTGTGGTTATGCAGAAAAAAAAAATCTGATTAAATGGCTAATGTCTTCTAACCCAGTCCAGGAAGACTCGGCATTAACTAGTCCCTGCCAAGAATTAGAAGCCACAAGCAAGTCAATGTGGAGACTTTCCAAACTGGACCAATTAATTCAGTTCACCAGAAAAATCAACAATTTGGGACACATCCAGATGTCAAATCTTCATACTATCAGTTTGGTGATTGATTGGGTATCAAGATGGGAGTGCAAAAACCAGACATTGAAATGATAAGCATAGACTTATATAAGCTAACTCCTGCTGGTTTGTGGATATTCCACTTGTCTAAAAAAGGAAACAAATAACTATTTAAAAATAAATTATTATTTTTATTAATATTATTATTTTTAATAATAATAATAATAAATACCCCATGTGCTTCCTCACAACTGCAATTCCGAATGTTGTCAAGGTGAAACCTTAGTAATTAAACTGGTTTCAAACAAGTTTCAAATTGGTTTTAATTGTTATCATAAAGATCTTTGGCATTGTATGCCTTCAGGCTAATATCTGGAGCAGGGTTACATCCTAATGGTTTTTATTTATCTTTTGAAAGATCAAGCCTGGCCATTCCTTAATTTTAATGAACAGTAAAGTTCAAGCCTGCAGCCTTTAATACGTGGCTGCAAATAATGTTCTCGCAACTTTGCTGTCCTTTGACTTGCTTTGGCAACTCTGACTAAAGGCCAACATAGTTTCCACTGCTGTTGCCGAAATAACTTGCCAGCAACCAACCACAAATCCCCAAGAGCACATTAGTCATTCACAAATCATAATCTGACAACAAGGTACCTCTATATGCTCCTAATTCAATATAAGCACATTTAAAGAGTCTTTCACATTCAGGTCAGGTGAACTTCAGAAACATAGTCCTGATTAAGGCCGCAGTGCTAAACTGGAGTTAGGCTGGCACAGTTAGGTCAGCAAAGTTTGGCCAGCACAAGGGACACCTTAAAGTATGTTTGGACCATTTTCGGAGTCAGAGAGGCCAGCACACAGACTTGCACCATCCTCCCTGACTCTGAGAGTGGTCCAAATGCACTTAACAGCGGCCCTTGCGCCAGCCAAATTTTGCTGGCCTAACTGTGGAGGCCTAACTCCAGGTTAGGATTGCACTCTGAGACTTCTTAAGATAACTACCACTGCCATCAGCAAGGGAAGAATGCCCATGTTAGCAATGTGCTAGAACCAAAATAAGTGGGCTATCTGATGCAGTTATCTAGGCCACAGTTGGGATGGGTTGGGTTGGCAATAACCTGCCTGCATTGGGTCCTACTGCTAGTCCTGTTGGGTTGAACTGTGACTATTAGATGGTTTTTGTGAAGAGTACATCACAACGGAAACTAAGGAGGTACAAGTGCCATTTGGTGCCACAGCCTGTCTCCACACACAATGGTCTCCCTATCTCATAAAAAGGGTCTTCTGCTTGCTCTATATTCTTGTGAGGCTGGTTTCATTAATCAAGAACAATTGCTTTCAGGCTTCTGTTTCAGCTGTGGACAAGCCTACCTGGTACAGTGGCAGAAAGGTAGATGAAGTCCTTGATGCATATCAGAGAGGATGAAAACTGACAAAGAGGTTTGGTAGGCAAGTTCTCAACAATGTTGCTGGACTGTATTCCAGCCCAGCTACAAGTAAATGGAAATTAAATATTTTGGGTAACAGAAGGCCATTAAAATTGGTGCTGGCCATATCATTCTCTGACAATACGCTATGCTCCAACCACACTGACAGCCCAATCCAATTGAACAAGAGTTCCGCCAACACCAACCTCCAGCATTCCAGGGGGACCTGCCAAAGCAGGTAAGTCAGTGGGGAGGCAGGATCAGGTGGGGAAGTGCAGAATGACGCAAAAACAGGACAGGGGAGGGCAGAACAGGCCTGAGAAGGGGGTGGGATCAGCAGCAGTCGTGGCCACCAAATCCTCATACCCTTCCTGAGCCTGATCCACTGTGAGTGGTTTTACACAGATTTGTGTCTCAGTAGACCCCTTAATGCTCTAGGCTTACCCCTGGGTAAAGGAATAAATGTACCCAGAGGAGGCTTCCACAACTGTCCCTTGCAAGTTGCAATAGTAGCCATTTTGGTGCCTCTGCATTGATGAGTGGGTGGGAAATAATACTGGGCTCAAATAGTGCAAGTCTAGGTGTGATTGCTTAGAAGTAAGTCCACTGGGAATAGAACTTATTCACAGGAAAATGTATACAGGATTGAAGCCCAAGGGTCAAGTTACATAAAGGAATCCTTGGCCATGGCATGCTTTAATTTTCCTTGAAAAACAGCAGCTAGATCAGGAATGGACCCCTGCACATCAGAACAAGGAAAGGGCAGCTTTTAACCCTAAAGCTGCCACGATCCAGATTGTACCCTGCACGTGCTATAGCCAAGTGAAAGTAACTTCCATTAAACTCAATGAGGCGCCAGTGAAGGTTGCCTTCATCAGCTGGTTTTATAAAAGCCAGTGGCACATCTAACCTTGGCCCAACACCATTTTGAAATCCATGCAGTACCCTTCTTTACTCTGTGTGTGCGTGCGCGCGCGCGCGCGCACACACACACAGAGTATTGAGTCTTTCCCATTCCTTCAGCACTGCATATCTACATTTAGCCTTTTCCATTCCTCATGCCCTTTCATGGATCACTGCCTTGTCGTGGCGAAGGGGCTTGAGTAGCTCAATGAAGCTGTGAGCTATGCCATGTAGGGCTACCCAAGATGGACAGGTCACAGCAGAGAGTTCTGACTAAACGTGGTCCGCTGGAGAAGGAAGTGGCAACCCACTCCAGTACTCTTGCCAAGAAAACCCCATGGATTACAGAACAAAAAGGCTAAACGATATGACACTGGAAGATGAGACCCTCAGGTCGGAAGGTGTCCATTATGCTACTGAGGAAGAGCAGAACACGAGTACTAGTAGCTCCAGAAAGAGTGAAGTAGCTGGGCCAAAACTGAAAGGAAGCTCAGCTGTGGATGTGTCTGGAAGTGAAAGGAAAGTGCGATGCTGCAAAGAACAATACTACATAGGAACCTGGAACGTCAGATCTATGAATCAAGGCAAGCTAGATGTGGTCAAACGTGAGATGTCAAGGCTGAACATCGACATCCTGGGAGTTAGTGAACTAAAGTGGACAGGAATGGGAGAATTTAATTCAGATGACCATTATATTTGCTACTGTGGGCAGGAATCCCTTAGAAGAAATGGAGTAGCCTTCATCGTGAACAAGAGAGTGAGAACAGCAGTACTGGGGTATAACCTCAAAAATGATAGAATGATTTCCATTCGGATCCAAGGCAAACCTTTCAACATCACAGTAATCCAAGTCTACGCCCCAACCACTGGTGCTGATGAGGAAGAAGTTGACCGCTTCTATGAAGACCTAGAACAGCTTCTAGAATTAACACCCAAAAAAAGATGTCCTTCTCATCATAGGGGATTGGAATGCTAAAGTAGGCAGTCAAGAGGTAAGAGGAATAACAGGCAAGTTTGGTCTTGGAGTACAAAATGAAGCAGGGCAAAGACTGATAGAGTTCTGTCAGGAGAACACATTAGTCATAGCAAACACCCTTTTCCAGCAACACAAACGGCGACTGTACACATGGACTTCACCAGACGGTCTACATCGAAATCAGATTGATTACATTCTTTGCAGCCAAAGATGGAAAAGTTCCATACAGGCAGTCAAAACAAGACCTGGAGCTGACTGTGGCTCAGATCATCAGCTTCTTCTTGCCAAATTCAGGCTTAAACTGAAAAAAGTAGGGAAAACCGCTAGGCCCTCCACGTATGACCTAAATCAGATCCCCTACGAATATACAGTGGAGGTGACAAATAGATTTAGGGGCTTAGATTTGGTAGACAGAGTGCCTGAAGAACTTTGGATGGAGGTCTGTAACATTGTACAGGAGGCAGCAACTAAAACCATCCCAAAGAGGAAGAAATGCAAGAAGGCAAAGTGGCTGTCTGACGAGGCTTTACAAATAGCTGAGGAAAGGAGAGAAGCCAAAAGCAAGGGAGAAAGGAAAAGATATACCCAACTGAATGCAGATTTCCAGAGAACAGCAAGGAGAGATAGGAAGGCCTTTCTGAATGAGCAATGCAAAGAAATAGAGGAAAACAACAGAATGGGGAGGACTAGAGATCTTTTCAAGAAAATTGGAGATGTCAAAGGACAATTTCATGCTAAGGTAGGCACAATAAAGGACAAAAATGGCAAGGACCTAACAGAAGCAGATGAGATTCAGAAGAGGTGGCAAGAATACACAGAGGAACTCTATAAGGCCGATCTAAATGTCCCTGATAACCACAGTGGTACAGTCACTGAGCTCGAACCTGACATCCTGGAGAGTGAAGTCAAGTGGGCTTTAGAAAGCCTCACTAACAACAAAGCTAGTGGAGGTGACAGCATTCCAGCGGAATTACTCAAAATCTTAAAAGAGGATGCTGTCCAAGTGCTGCTCTCCATATGCCAGCAAATTTGGAAAACCCAACAGTGGCCACAAGACTGGAAAAGATCAGTTTACATTCCAATCCCAAAGAAGGGCAATGCCAAAGATTGCTCAAATTACCGCACCATTGCACTCATTTCACATGCTAGCAAGGTCATGCTCAAAATCCTACAAGCTCGGCTTCAGCAGTATGTGAATCGAGAACTACCAGATGTACAAGCTGGTTTCCGAAGAGGCAGAGGAACTAGAGATCAAATTGCCAACCTTCGCTGGATCATGGAGAAAGCAAGAGAGTTCCAGAAAAACATCTACCTCTGCTTCATTGATTATGCTAAAGCCTTTGACTGTGTGGATCACAACAAACTGTGGCAAGTTCTTGAAGAGATGGGAGTTCCAGACCACCTGATCTGCCTTCTGAGAAACCTTTATGCGGGTCAGGAAGCAACAGTTAGAACTGGACATGGAACAACCGACTGGTTTAAAATTGGGAAAGGAGTACGACAAGGCTGTATATTGTCACCCTGCTTATTTAACTTATACGCAGAGTACATCATGAGGAAGGCAGGGCTGGATGACTCACAAGCTGGAATCAAGATTGCTGGGAGAAACATCAACAACCTCCGATATGCAGACGATACCACTCTACTGGCAGAAAGTGAGGAAGACCTAAAGAACCTTTTGATGAGGGTGAAAGAGGAAAGTGCCAAAATTGGTTTGAAGCTCAACATTAAAAAGACTAAGATCATGGCAACCACTCCCATCACTTCCTGGCAAATAGGAGGGGAAGAAATGGAAGCAGTGACAGACTTTATTTTCCTGGGCTCCAAGATCACCGCAGATGGTGACTGCAGCCATGAAATTAAAAGACGTTTACTTCTTGGGAAGAAAGCTATGGTGAACCTAGATAGCTTAATCAAAAGCCGAGACATCACCCTGCCAACAAAGGTCCGCATGGTCAAAGCGATGGTTTTCCCAGTAGCCATGTATGGCTGTGAGAGCTGGACCATAAGAAAGGCAGAGCGTCGAAGAATCGATGCTTTTGAATTATGGTGTTGGAGAAGACTCTTGAGAGTCCCCTGGACTGCAAAGAGATCCAATCGGTCAATTCTCCAGGAGGTCAAGCCTGATTGCTCCCTGGAAGGACAAATGCTGAAGCTGAAGCTCCAATACTTTGGCCACCTGATGAGAAGAGAGGACTCTTTAGAAAAGACCCTCATGCTGGGAAAGATTGAAGGCAAAAGGAGAAGGGGGCGACAGAGGATGAGATGGTTAGATAGTGTCACCGAAGCAATGAATATGAAATTGGGCGAACTCAGGAAGCTAGTGGAGGACAGGGAGGCCTGGCGTGCTGTGGTCCATGGGGTCGCGAAGAGTCGGACACGACTTAGCGACTGAACAACAACAACAACATTCCTCATGCATTGCCTTTTAGTTCATACCTACACAATTGCTCACATTGTTCTCATCCATTGGTCAGGCGGTTCTTTGCAATATACTAACAAGCTTGGAGGAACTTCATTAGGAAACAGTGATGTTGAAATATTTTTCTTTCTCCAGTCTCAGAAGGAATAGGGCTTGTCACAGATGGCTGCAATCCTATGTTCACTTTCCTGGGAGCAAGCCCCATTGAACGCATGAATCAGTGGTTTGATGCCTATTTTTAGGAGCCTGCTTGCTACCTACCAGTAAGCTCTGCTTGTATATTTTAAATAAAGCCATATTACAAACACAGCATAAGTCTCCAGTACTCTCATCCAAAGGAAACAAGTCCTGTGGGGTTGTCCTTTTGATGAATCAGTGCACAGGAAAGTGGAGAACATGTAACAGGACAAACATTGAGAAGGGCTCAGATGAGGTTTCTTTCAATGCAACTACCTCATCTGAGCCCTTCTCAATGTTTGTTCAAATGTTCTTTCAAATGTTCACATTTAAATAGGGTTGCTTTTCTTTCTCTTGCAGGGCTTCTGTGACTTCAATTTCTGTCTGTTATACAGCTGTTAAATAGGTGCAATTTTCCCCATTGCTACAATTTCATAGTAGAGACAATGTTCCTTAGTGAATTTTTTCCCCATTTTAAAAATGTGTTTATCCATGTGCTGTGCAGGCAATTGACTCTGGCTGAAATACTCTTCTGGGAGTAAGCCCCATAGAACACAGTAAGACTTGGAGGAGACACATGCAGAGTTGTACAGTTGAGTCAGACCCGGGTTCAAATTCCCACTCAGCCATGAATGTAGGTGGCTTTGGTGCCTCTCGGGTGCCCAGGATTATTGAGAGGATAAAATAGGAGGCGATAGATATTTGCGGTTTGGCACACTGGGTAAAAGTAAGGGGAAGATTACAATATATACTGTACAATTATATAAAGCAGGAAAAGAATGGTCCTTCTGAATTAATTCATGGTCTTAAGGATTGGTTTGCTTTATCCACACTACGATATTTTGATAGTGTACACTGCTCGACTGGCATGTGTTACTACATGCAGATTCTTTTATTTCAATGCAGATTCTTTTATTTCATTAAATCTACATCAGTGGCGTGTTTGTGACTAGCAATTTGGTTTGTGAGATAACAAGCTCTCTAAGAGGATACTCCTATATATGTTTACTCAGAAATAAATTCCATTGTGTTCAATGGGGCTTGCTCCCAGGAGAGAGGTGGGGGGAATGGCTTCCTGTCCTAAAAGTATTCACAATCTTTAAGAAAAAAATGCAGAAGAGACACAAATAAACAGTGCAACATTGAACAGGGACATGTTCTTTCCTTCTACTGAGTATAAGACACCCATCCTTTTTTTAAAAAAATGGCATCTCTTAGGCCAATTAGCCAAGCCCTTTCTGTTCTTTTTTCCTCTTCTTTCTCGGGGTCAAGCTAGACATCATCCTAAACATAGCCCTGCCAGGTATTGTACTTTAAAATGAACAGCGGAGGGCAAAGAACCTGAATGAAATGGTAGTGATTATTTTAGAGAGACATCCTTACAGGGAGCATGGAAATTTGCACAGAACTCCTACAGCAGTGCTTCCCAAACCTTTTAACACTGGGACCCACTTTTTACAAACAATCATCAATTGTGATTTACTACACACACATGCACACAAATACCTAGAAAGAAACAATATTTTAAATAAATTATTAATAATCAGGGTCCTGTGCCCCCATCTAGCTTGATCCTTACATACACAACTACAAATCACGGACCTCCTGCACAGGAGAACATCTCCGGGTAGTATCTCCAATCAAGAAAACAGCTCATCATTAACAAGCAGTCAGCTTAACGTATTCCATGGAAACAGTCCTAAAAAAGATCCAGCACTAACGGGAACAAGCCTGAACAAGGTTGTGAAGTCAGCCTCATTGATTTTAACGGGACTTACGGTAAATATGTATACGATTGCACTGTAAATCTGGGCAAACTTTTGCTCTGGAGAGCAAAACATCTGACATCTTAGCAAATCCCAAAAAAAAATAATCTGCACCAGTATTCAGGAGAATGTCCACATTCAAAAGCCACTTTGGATATCATATTGAGACACTGGTAAGGATTTTATGACACAAGGGACCAAACCTGGTGAAAGGTACTAAGCTTTTATACTATTGGAGTAGTATACAGCCAGTTCTTCTTATCTGCAGGGGTGAGGTTCCTGAAAACCCCAGCAGGCAGTGAATTCGTGGATAGTGAACCATTACTCCAATGAGATCAATGGGGTTAGGAAGACGGATAGCTTACCTGCCAGTTAAGACCCTCAGAAAGTTGGCAGAGACATAAAAGCAGTAGCAGAGACTTTCTAAAAACAGCAGAGACCCTCAAAGAGACCTTCCAAAGGCAGCAGAGACAACTGAGAACACACCACAAATATAGTGAGGTATGTGTCAATCCTGCTCTGTGCGGATAAGCAAGTCCACTGGCTGTGAATCCACAGGTAGCAAGGACTGACTGTCCTCCATACTTCTCCTGTCTATTCTATTTATTTTTCACATTTTAATACCACCCTTCCTCCAAGGAGGTACATAGTGGTGTACATAGTTGGTCCCCTCATTTTGTCCTCACAACAATCCTGTGAGGTAGGCAAGGCTAAGAGAGAGCGACTGGCCCAGGGTCACCCAGAAAGCTTCACAGCTCAGCGGAGATTTGAACCTGGATTTTTGAGACCAAGGTCCAGCTCTTGAACCACTACACTATCCTGCTCCTTGCTTTATCTGCTCGACTCCAAGGTCCTAGGCACTTGTGCCATCTAAGTATGTGGTTTTTTTTAATGAAATCCTTTGCTCACCTCTTGCCTCAATCGTCTTGCAGTTCTTTAATCTTATCTTGAATGGCAGTGACCTAGAATACATAAACAAAAGTGATTGTATATTAAAAAAAAAAAACACGCAAAGCACACCCACACAGTGTTTTTTTAAAAATAAAAGGAGAAGTGAATTGTAAGACTGAAAGCTGGTTTGTGGGAGGTTGAAACATTATTCCACAAAGCTACTGTGCTTCAAGTCTGGAAAGAACCACATTGCCATGTAAAGAAAAAGTGGTCCACAGGTGTGCTGCAAGAATTTGGGGGAAGGTCATTTATTAATAAGTCCAATGGGGGATTTGAGCAGCATTGGCAGCATTGTATGCCTTGTCAATTGTCAAAAAAACTAATGGTGTGCCTTGATAATTTTAGTACCTTCTCAGTGTGCCTAGAGATGAAAAAACCTTGAAAATCTCTGCTCTAATACAACGCTTTCATTTAAAACATTAAAACTGTATCTCATCTCTCCCCTCTCCATTGGGGAGAGGGCAACCAAGATTACTTACAATTGAATTTAAAAACAATAATGAAATAATTAATATTCAGATTTAGATCTTGGGGATAGACCAAGATATGAGCTTGGAGTAGCTTATAGGGGTTCCCCCCATATGTTAATAGTCCTTCCCCAAGGGACTCACAATCTTGGTGAAAAAGTGGCTAGGAGGTTTAAAAGAGGCCAAATTAACTCAAAAATGACATTGTAAACAAAATATTATATTTTAATAACATAAGAAGTTATTTTAAAGAACTCACTATATGATAGAGCCTCTGAGATACTGCCGAAGAAGAAGGCAGATGTGACGTCCCAACTCCTGAATGCTCCTCTTTCTCAACTCATCACCAACTGCAGTTTCTACATCTAAGAATAAGGAAGTAGAGGTGGCAATGATAGGAAACAGAAAGGGGACTGAAATCCCCTACTAACCCCACGTTTAATTCTTCAACTTCCTGCAATTCAAGGAGGAACAGAAGTGACAACTGGAGGTCCTTCCAGCTGCTTTAGAGTAGGGGTAGGCAACCCTTAGATGTACGTGAGCTTAACAAAATGTCTAACAGCTGAAGAGCTACTGTGATCTTATTTAACTGTAGAAAAAACATCACTAGAGCAAGGCAGCAGGGCTGAGGATACTTCCAAGAAGCAACACACACGCAGCAGCAGAGCATTAATAAATACAGCCCTCATGGTCCCAGTTTCTCCCCTGCCCTGCCCCATATTTAACTGCAGAAAAAAATATCCAGAGCAAGGGAACAGGGAAGGTCACCAGGTCAAAGGGCAGGAGAACTAAGGAAGTCCCCCACCCATAATGCTCCAGGGAGGAGAGGGAGCCATATTTCACTTCCTTTCCCTCCACGCTCTGCCTGCTCTGCCTCTCACCATCGTGGAGAAGCCATTTCTCCAGATGCCCCGTCTGGCCACAGTCACCAGTCCTGCTCCAAGCAGCCATCTTGTGAGAGCACATGCTGGCTAGGAGCTCGCAGGTTCTAGGCCAGCAGCTGGAAAGGTTGCGGCTGGCTGGTTCTGTGTTCTCACAAGAGCTGGGCTGCAGCTGCTCAGAGCCAAAAAGGGCTGTGAGCTACCAGTAAATACCCCACAAGCTACCGGTACCTCACAACCCCCATGGTGCCTACCCCTGCTTTAGAGTTTAGATGTCCTTGGGGAGGAAGAAATTGGTAGCAAATCTGTTCTCAGCAGGTCCTGAGCAGCCCTACCAGCCCTACAACTTTCTAAGGCTCCAGGTTATTTTTTTCTGCATGGCAAAACTAAACTTGTAAACAGTTATTATTTCATGTCTCCTTTGACCCACTGCTGGACACTGCTGGGAAAGCCATCAACTCTCTAGAACCCTGCAACATTTCTATCACCTTGTTGTGATCTTTAAATGAAAAGGGGGATATAAATACAGAACATAATCACACATCATTGTGGCAAAATATGTACTTTCACCTACATGCAATGGTTTAACTTTGAAATAATTCTTTCCAAGATAAATAGAAATCCCCTTGTTATGATGGGGGGTGGATAACTGCCCTCCCCTTGGGTAGCTGCCGCTTCCACCAGCCCAGGCTTAACACAACAAAAAGGAGCTCCTGGGCAAAACCCCTCTCGAAAGAAAACCAAATAGAAGAAATAAAAACCCAATTTTATTAACATACATTAAAAGTCACAAATAAAATTACAGAGCCTCTATATTGTAAAATCCAAATAGTAAAATACAAGCTAGGAGGCTCTCGCCCGCAAGACTCCTCCCTAGTAAAACCTCTGCTTATAAGTTAGCTAAGAGGAACACAAAAGGACAAATAAAAACACCTACAGAGTTTTACCTCTGGCTGACTGACTATAACCAACTATCACTGTTTCCTTATACTCACAATGAGGTTAACCTTCCCTGAGAGCAGCAAAAGAGTTCCGCTCCCTGAGGCTTTTAACTTTATCCCAATGACACTGATCACCCTCACCTGAGCAGTTCTCTTCCAACCCACTAATACAAGACAAGGTCCACATGAAACCACAATTTCATGACACCCTTCCTCCAATAAGTGGCTCTCACAAACTCATAGAAAGCTTGAAATGCACACTGATCCTTATATTAAATCCTAAAAATCAGGGGGGTAGATGGAAATAACAGTTTTCATAGCCAAGGAACCTGGTCTCAGAAGGTTCTTGTTGCCTTCAGCCAATCAAGGTGCTGCTTTGTTAAGCCGGTTAGTTGAGGATCAGGCCCCGATAGATAAACCATCCTAACCCCAAACTATATCGAATAGTGATAGACTAATGCGTTATTTGCAGGTCACTACCAAGTCCCTAAAAACAGGGGGCAATGAAAAAACATGAGTGGATGGAAATGGGACACTGAGTCTTTCCCCTATACTACCCACTCTTTCTCTCTTGAAACCATCTCTTTAGTTTTCCTTCTGTAGGGATATCATGAGTAGCTTTGAACATTCAGGCTACTCTTTAAGAATGTAGTCTTAGGTCAGTCAACTGGTTTAACTTGTTTGGTTTGAACTGGCTGCAGTTGCTGCTATGAGAAAGTGACTTCTTGTCCATGCTCAACTGCAAGGGCTATACACGGTAAGTCCTGCTGCCGAAAGTGCATCTAGCCCAGCAGCCCAGCTCCCTCAGTAGCCCACCAGCATCCTCTAGGAAGTTCACAAGTAGACTTCTCTCCTACTACTGGTATTCAGAGGCACACTGCCTCACAGATATTATTTAGCCAAGCAGAATTGAAATGGCCTGCAGGAAACAAGAAGGTATTCTGGGGTGTGGACTCTTCGATCAGGCATTTTCCATAGCTGACAGGCAAATGCAGAATCTATGTTAGCTAAATTGTAAAAATGACTCTTCCCCCAGATTCTCTCCCCAGCAACAACAACATCCACATGTGTTCACAATAGCATGTGGAGGGCGGCTGAACAGCAATTGTGCCATCATGTATGATTATGTTCTCTACAAAACACTTTAAATGAGGAGGCACTTTCTTTTCAAGTGTGACAAGGAAGTGTTCATGTTAAGGGGATCCAAAAAAGATAGTTCTAGAAGGGACCACAGAAGAGCTCTTCAGCGGTTGCCATCTTGGTCCTGACAGAGGCTCAGGCTCAGAGCCAACAGATCTTTGACATGCAGAAAGTCCACAGGTGCAGCTTTCCTTATCACTGCATCTCCGTGATAACCAAAATCAACTGAATTCCTGTCTTGCAGCTCAGTCTGCAGAAACAGCAATAGATTTGGGTGTCTCGCACAGAACCTCTGACAGAGACAAAAAAATGAAAACATTTCCATGTACAAGCATCAAAAAGCCAGAACCTGGTAACCTCTTTATTCGTACCAACCAAATAAGCACAATATCTTAAGACATGCTTTTTGTGTTATTCAGTACTGCTCCTCAGGCTGAATGTGAAGCAAAGTGGAAAAACAAGGTGGGTGGCAGTACTTGATACCAAAAAAACCCCAAGTCCGCAGTTTGTCACAGTCACAAAATAAAGTGCAGGATAAGTTAAGCAGACTCTGTGTACATTATTAGCCCCATTAGATGCTAGGGTCGCAGGTTGCACTTAGGTCTTGAGGGAACAAGGTGGTGCCTTCTTCTCCTTCCCAGGTGCTCTGGCTGCAAACTGACACACACACCATCTAGCCAGTGGAGGGGTTCTGGATAGCTTGAAAGCTTGTTTAATATTTGTTTGGTGCTAATGAAGGGATTCTAGCTTTATAATTTATTTTCATGGATCAACATGGCTATCCGCAATTTTGGTAACACTCACAGTTTCCCATTGCTACTGAATGTATCTGATTAATCAGTCCCACAGCCAGGTAAGAATAACAGTAGCACTTTGTGCATAAAAAAGCACTCAGACAAATAAATAGGGCATATTGGGATGGCTGACATTTAAAAGACGGCTGACATTTAGTAGTAGACATTTAGCTATCTGACCCTCTACACAAAAACAGCCCAGTTCTAAACCATCTTGGCTACAAGGGCTGCAATATGTGTTACATTTGCAAAGTGATCACACAACTCTTATACACCTATGTCTAAAAACATGATGAAACTCAAGCATATTTGTGAAACCAAAAGTCTCAACCACTTCTGTCGGTTGCATAGCATCCTACTCTCTGGTAGGTGCATGTGTGTAGCGGAAAACAATGTGTGTTAAAACTCACATTGCACAAATCTAAATAAAAGCACTTCAATAAAAATCAGTAAGTACAAACAGTGTAGAACTATGCACACTTACCACAGTGTAAGTGGAAGCTTCAGAAAAGAAAGACAAAAATATCTTGGATGAACAGCGCTCCAGCATACTTATTACAGTCTTCATAATCATCATGTGATTCCTTTCCCGCCCCATCTACCAGTTCCTCTGTCCCTTTCAAAGAAAATTCCAGGGCAACGTCAATTATTTATTTCCAAACAGAATAATATACACAAATTACATCATTTAAATTACCACATCATAACTGCATAAGTTCTGTCAAGTCACACAATTGGACAAACAATTGCCTTGAAAGGCATATTCAAGCCATTTTAACCTCACAAGGTATGCCTGTCTGGATAACTCCTGAGTGTTCCGATTGCAAAATACAGTACCATAGTCAGGCTGCAATCCTATACATACACTGAATCTAATTGGCCTTACTTCTGAGTAGATAGGTACTGCATAGGACTGCACCCTTAGTGATGCATTCTAAAATTCCTGGTTATTCCATCAGAAATAATAAATGATGCAGTTTTGCTACTGTATAAATATAGATGCAGTACTGCAAGTCATTTGATCTGTAGATCAAATTTAAAACACACACACATAATTATTGACAAACATTGACAATTAAAAACTGACAATGCCTACAATCCCAGGAATATTTCTTGGGCATCTTCCTCACACCCAATTTGTTATGTTTTCTGTTTTTAATCTGCCCCCTCACAGTACTGTATACTTTAAGTATTTTTTTTTATCCATTTAACTTTGCCAGATCAACATTCTTACAACTAAAGGACACACCACAGCTATTGTGTCTGAACTAAGCATTGTTACCAAATGACTTGTGGAACTTTGACAAGCCTGAAATTTATTTCAAATAAGTGACATCTCTTCCAACACTGCAAATTCTAATTCAGTTCTACACAAAAGATACAAAACGCTCTCTCAGTTCAAACATTATCTCTTTTACATGTCTTTGAACCATTAGACTCCCATCCATATTCCTAAACAGGCAGGTTAACCAGTAGCAAGGTAGGTGGGTTTTACTCTCTTAAGGCATTTTTGGTCATTAAGAGGCTCCAATCTGTATTAGCAACTCTCAATGTGGCAATTAGTTCTTATTAGCTAACGCATTGTGCAGTTGGGTGACCTTGTCTCCATGATGTAGTCTTGGATCATTAGCAGCCTATATAAGAAAAAGCCTTTTCTTCTCAGCCCACAAGGAGCCTTGCATGAGACAACTTCCAAATTACTGGGAGAGGGTAGGCACTGCAACACCCCCCTCCCCTTCTACATAAGCACTTACCTAGGATGAAGGAGGCAGATGGTCACAGAAAAAACTCCATCCTAAGAACTGCCTGTCTGATATACCAAACTGAACTTTGCCACCAGCTGTTGTCTTCCCTAAAGGATTCTGTTTCACTGGCAGTGATAGCTCCCTTTGGGTCACACAGACCCATTCAGAGGAGAGCGGAAATGTAAATCAATTTCTGATGTCATTATCTGTTGATTAGAGGGGAAAGCAGACAGTTGCCCGTCGTTGTTGATGGGAAGCATGCACTGAGGACATCAGCAGGCAAGCCTAGAACAAGGGCTTGTCCTCTGGCTCGGCTCTCCAAAACGAATTACTACAAATCACTATATTTGTGTTTGGTCCTCCTTTGAGTCTTAATGAGCAGGAAGGCAGAAAAGCTGCAGGGCAAGCTCAACATGAGTGTTTATACACCAGGGCTGGACCGGTTTGCTTCCTGTAGGGTCAAGTGCTTCACTTTCTTCGAGGGAAAGGGGAGGGTGTCAATTGGAAACTACCCTTCCAAATTAAAAGAATTAGCTTGCAAAACAAAGACTGTTTGACTGCATTCATGTGACCAAAAACAAACAGGTATTTTTTTTTCTGCCAGGAATATTCAGGAGTGTTACTTCATTTTACTCTTCACACATCTCATACACACAGAAACCTATTTCTCACAAGGAGGCTGCTCTTATATGTATTGATAGCTCCTTACCTCCAGTCTCTCTCCCCCCCCCCGTATTCTCAGCCACAGATTGCATGTGACTTTAGGGGAAAACTCAAGAGCTCTTTCAGAAAAAGAAATGGAGTTCAATTTGGAGTAAAATAGTAGTTGCATAAGTAGAGGTGTTTGAAAAATGGTGTTATTTATTTTACTCAGAAATAAGCCCACTGTTCAGTAAGACTTGGGCTGTAATCCTATGTTACTGGAAACAAACACCTGTTCTGCCAAATTCCCTGCTGGGCCTCCCCAAGAGCCCCAATGCCCACAGTAGGCTAACTAGTTTCCCCTCCAGAGCAGCCTCAGAGATAGGCAAGAGGGAGGGGTTTCCATCACCCACTGGGCCTCCTCTGTTCCAGCAGCCTTGCTTGGATTCACCAGCTGGCCAGCCTCCTCCAGACTACCCTTATCACCGGCTTAGCTCAAGATGCCCTAAGTCTAACTTGGCACCACAAAACCTCACCACCAAGCAATAGGCAGTCAGCTTGCCTAAGCCACACCTGCCTCTTCCACTCAATGGCTCCAGGGGCATGGCAGCCATACAACAACTCTCCACAGTCTTCTTACCTTCCTTTATCCAGTCCTTTAACACTCCATCCATTGGCCAGTCCCAATCCATCCAGCCTACACCTACCTGGGCCTAATCGCCCTTCCTTTATCTAGTCCTTTATCCATCCATCCATCCAGCACCTACCTGGTACTACACCTACCCGGTGCTAATCACCCTTCCTTTAACAATCCATCCTTACTGCAGCTCCTGCCTCCAACTTTATACTGAGGCAGGCCAATCAGTGTCTGTTGCTGGGCAGGTCCTAGTTCATCAGCCACACCCATCTGCACCTGTGCTAATCCCTTCCTAGCCAGGGCCCTCATCAGCCTGCAGCTGTGCTCCTGAAGCTTGCAGAAACTCTGGGATTAACCCTGTACTTTCTGGCTAATCTGGGACAAGGAGCGACTGCTGATACCATTCCCTATCTCCTGGGGGTATCTCCTGCTTTTTCCAATACAACACCTCTATGCAATTAAGTTTTGTTTGTTTATTTCTGCCTGCCACATTGTTCTTAAAAGGGAAAGGAGCTCTGAGAATAAAACAATTTGGCAACAGGTGAAGCAACTTTCATTGTAGTAAGTGTGTCTAGATTGGCATATCAGGATCCTTTGGCATGGCTGGTCCACTTCACACAGCTGTTGTAATTATTGTGGAGATTTTGTATCTGAGAAGCACTTTGTTAAGGGGAGTGGAGCCTGTGGTTTACCTCATCCCCTGCAACTCCACACAAAGCCTTTGGTTTAAGATCAGTCAGTATTTAAGTATTTACCATTTTCCCTCATGTGCTATGCCAGCAGTAAAAGCTTTTATTTGTAGAGTCTCATGTATTATGCTGGCTTGACAATGTAGGCTCCATGTACCTACACTTTGCCTTGATCTTCCAGCTCCATGTTGGGCTGGGGGAAGCATGTGTACAGGCAGAAACTCAACAAGTGAACCCTTCCCACTCACTTGCTAGAGATACATCTGATGAACATCTACCTGATGCATCTCTACAAGGCAAAAATTCTATAGGAGTAGCATCCACAATCATTTTGCAAATGGATTGTTAAGAGAATGTACCATCAATGTAATGGTAATCAATTATAAACAATATATGCAATCTGCTACTCCTGCCAAATTTCTGCTTTTTGTGTTTGTCCATTTTTGAAGGCAAAACATTTGTGTCCAAATTTCAATGTGCTAGAAAATGAGCAATGGTTAAGTTTCACCCACAAATTGGTAGTCAATTTCCTCAGGATAGCAGGATGCAAAACTTTACAGTATCTGGGATGCTTCCCAGCCAATGACCTGAGTGCAGAAATTGCGCGGCTGCTGGTTCCCAACAAGGGAGTCTACTGTACACCAAGAACAATCACAGCAGGAAGAAAGAGCTGAACTGTGAACTTAGGTGGAGTTCCAGATAAGTTAGCAAGAACAGCCTGTGAGCTGGATAACAAAGCAGGCTTGAACAAAAGTAGGGAGCACTAGCTGAGGCACCTTGTCAAAGGAAGCCTATGAATCTGGCCAGTCAGGATCAGACAGCCGCTGATCCAATCGAGTGTGCTAGCTTGCAACCTTATCTTCCCAGCATGCCCTCCTTCCTTCTGAAGCTCTCTGAGCAGAGTCTCCAAGTAGTTTGCTTGGAGAGTTTGGGAGAGAGGCATGTCAAGAAGATTGTACTATACAACACATTTGATGCATCATTTTGCATCTGGTCTTGTCAATGTCTCATTTGCTTCTCCCCCATATTTTCCAGAAGACCACTGTAGCTGGGACCACAATCAGCCATATTTAGACATCTTCTTACATTTTCCCCTATTAGCTCAATCATCACCTACACACCCAAGTTAGAAAACTACCAGCATCTTGGTATATGGTATATGCCATACTTATAGATCACCGGCCAATAAATCAGGCAACCTGCAAAACATCTTTTCCAGGGTGCCAGCTTGCAGTACCCTGGTGTGGATGGCATAGTTGAACTGTTGTGATGAAGGTGGTGGGCAGAGAGACTAGACTGACTCTATAGACCGCTCAGAACTGACACAGCTGGCCCTATCACTGAGCATGATGGGATGACTCACTTCAGGTGGCAAATGTTGGAAGCCCATTGATGGGCAGCAAATTGTCAGCTGGTTCATGAATCATAATATTTTTTTCCAGCAAGGGGAACATCTTTTGGATTTTTTGCAGCACTGGAGTCGCATGGGTGCCTCTTCCTAGTAGAAGTTCTAGCAGACACCCACTGCTTTCAACTGTCAGTTTCAGTTCTGCAATCCTACATATATTTGCCAAGCTGAAACTTGCCCCACCCTCCAGTTCTTTCAGAAGCAACATTTCCCAACTCCTTTCCTTTGGTTCTTCAGTGCATTGCCTGGGGAAGAACTCATCACCAAATGCTCAAATACATATCAGGACCAAATGGGTGGGATTTTGCCAGGTGCAGGGGGAAGAGGAAAGCCAGGACTCACCTTGGGCAGCATGCAGAGCTTCCGCTAAGTGTGCCTTTGCCTCACAGGCAGGAGATAGTTTAACAGCTGCAGAGATCTGATTATACTGACTCATTCCATTCTAAAGGAATGGACAAAACACACCCTGGGCAGGAAAGAAGGCAGCGCTGCACCAATGACAAAGCTCCTGAGACAGACAGAGAGCACGTGCATGTGTATGTAAACAGGATCTCCGATATGCAAAGTGAGCTCATCAGTGCCCACATTCTGTCTGGATTTTCCTACACAAATTAGGCTGTTGTGAATAGATATTATATTCATGCATTTTACCTTCGGATGATAACAGGCACTGAGTGTACCTCTTCACCTCATTATTAGTTGACCCCAGTTTTACCATGTTTGTTTTTTCTTCTCCTCAGTCCCCAGGTGTATGTATATACCTACTAAATGAAGATGCTTCATGCATCTGATGAAGTCAATTGAAAGCTTGTTCGGAATACACTGGTTAGTCTTTAAAGTACTCTAAGACTTCCTTTTTTTGGCTACACAATTCCTCTCTGAAAGTTGAGATGACTACAGGGTTTACCATGTTTGTAACCACACATTTAGTACCAGATCTCAGTAGCATAGACACTATCAATGCTGTCACATTGGTGGAATACTCTGCATTCACAAATGCAAGTGTAGTAATCAGTGAATGCTTCTAGGTGTCAGTGTCCCATCCTAGGCATGTCTACTCAGAAGAAAGTTACATTATCATCAGTAGGGCTTACTCTCAGGTAAATGTGGATATGATTGCAGCCTTATACTAGGAAATGTAAGTCCATGTGCTACAAAAATGTCAGTGAGGTTGCAACATATATGGGAAAGTTCCATTAGATTCCACTTAAAGAGTGTTATGATCGTTTGTACTGTTTGCTGAGATTAATCAGTAGTTCTTGCCTGCCTCTGAAGGGCATGTCAAAATGTTATGACAACCACATGGAAGCCACTGGAAACACATGCTGCTGATGGGGAAACCTTCCACTGATCAGACAAGTACACGTTGCAAAATGCTCCCATATGTTACGGCCACGTACCCTGAGTTGCCATACAGAAGCATTACTTCCATGTAGTTGCTGAAACTTTTGAAGCCGCTGAGAGAATAGAGGATGGGTAGGAAAGGACTTCCTGCAAGAATGACACTTAGAAATGGAGGTGGGGGTTGAAGCTGGCCATAATCTCTGCCCATGGAAAAGGAACACTGAGAAAAATCTATGAAAAGGCCTTTTTGACTTAAGCAGGAAGCTGCTCCTCAATGGCAGAAGGACAGAACATCTGGCTCTCAGATGTAATCCAATAGCTGACTTTTTGTGGAGAATCTCCAGTGTGGTGCAGTAGCTAGCATTTAGTTTGGATGTGGAGAACTGGATTCAAGCCCTGAGTCAGCTAAAGGTGGCCTTGGACAATTCTCATTCTCTTTCTCTCTCACTGGTCTATCTGACAGGGCTGATGTGAGCCCCCCCCTCCCAAAAAATGTAACTCTATATTGCAATTTGGGGCTGCCACTACAACTGGTAGCTCATTGTGCAGCCTTCTTCCCCTACAACATGTACTAAAAAAAGACAAAGGAAAATCTTACCCGTGCCTTGACATCATGGTGCATGCATTTTGCGACCTCTAATGGACAATCTTAGATGAAGGGGTGGGAAATACACAGCACCCATGACATCAGGCTATGGGTAAGTTTTGCAACTTGTTACCAAGGTGGAGTGCTGTTTTCAGCTGCAGTCTTGAATTGATGGTATTGTGCAATTCTGCTCCTGAGTACCTTAAGGCAAAGGCAAGCTACAAGTGTCAAATATTGTCCAAACACAGTAAACAGGAAGAAGCACTTGGACACTGTTGAGGAAGATGGTACACCAGGAACTTCTCCTCCTCCCAGTATCTGTCCCTTTGAGCCTCATGTCCCTTTGATTTTGGTTTGCAGCAGGATTTTCTGGCTCTAGTGAGGTAAACATATATAAAGCACAAGAACCATCTGCTGATACAAGAGGACTGCAAGTTCAGTGTACAGCACATTTTTCATGCAGAAGGTCATAAGACCATAAGAGCCCTGCTGGATCAGGCCAAAGGCCCATCTAGCCCAGGTCCACTCCCTGGCATCTCCAAGTAGGGATAAGAGACCCATCTGAAACCCAGAGAGAAGATGCCAAGAACTGAGCTGGATGGACAATGGATCTGTAACAGTATTAGGGCGCAATCCTAACCAATTTTCCAGCCCTGGCATGGCTGTGCCAATGGGGCATGTCCTGCATTCTGCAGTGGAGTAGTACTCATGGAGGCCCCCTCAAGGAAAGGGAATGTTTGTTCCCTTGCCTTGGAACTGCCCTTACCCTGGTCTGGAAAGTTGGTTAGGACTGCACCCTAAGGCAGTTACATATGTTCAAGATCGAGTTTAAGGGAAAGAGCTCTGTATGGAGACAATTACTAGAGAGAAGAGTGCTCAGTGTCACAACTGTGAAGTGCCTGAACAGCAAACGTGTGTAGTTTTCAGCACCTAGCTTCTGCAAGAATATCTGAATATAAGGTTTCTTTACACAAGGCTGACTCACCTTAGGCTAAGCAGAAATCTGTGGCAGACTCAAGGGCAGCCCTGCTCCTTTACATCCTGTGAGTGAATTGCACATTCACCCTTTCACCTGAAGGCTCATGAAGAAAATATTGTGACAAGTGACCACCCACTTCTCTGCCCACACAACACAACTTCTCTGCTCAGACAACACAGAGCCAAAGAGTTTCAATGTAGGTTATCTTTACTTCACAGTCTTAGCAAAATCAAAAGACAGCCTTGCATTCCAGAGAATTGCTTCACAGCCATAATATATTAATAGAACTTCTTCAAAATACATATCTATTTTGAAAATAACCATTTCTTTACACCACTGCAGTTTAAATAGCAAATCTAGAAAAAGTCAGTGCACAAGATGGAGAGAGAGCCTGCACACGCATCAACATCATTGGTCAGCTTGAAAGCCTTTGGCAGCCAAACCAAGAACTCCAGAGAGGTGGGGCCTTAACCGTCAGGCAAACCGCAGGCCGAGTGTCGCAGCAAGCTTTGACTAGTACAGAACAGGCTATTTTTTGAGCTTCTGCTAGTACAGGCTCTGCTCACAACTCCAGTCACCCAAGAAAGCAAGTGAACAGAATTTGCATACTGTAGACATTAAAGGCCAATTCCCACTTGACTGTCGATCCTGCAGCAAAGTACCACAATGACTGCTACAGAGATCACTGCAAATGGGGGCATTTAAAAAACAAGATTCCGCTTCCATCCCCCTCAAAACTCAGTAATGTTACTCAAAATGAAATGCATGGTTAAGTCAGGGAAGCAAGAGGCAAGCATTGCAAAGGCATGCAGTGAAACCGTCCTACTTTGCCATTGTCCTTCTCCCTTGGGACACATCTGCTGTGACAACAGGAAGGGATTGGTATTCACTGCTAAGTGGACCAGAGTTGCCATGTGCACAAAACTGGATTTAATTATGGTTGTATATCAAACACCTCCTAATTAATGCCCAGGGATAAAAACTAAGTCCAGGCTGTCTGCAGTAGCTCAGTAAGCTAGCATTCCAGGGGCCACAAATTCAAGCACTTGTATTATCACAGGTTACAAAATGGAGAGAAAAAGATGGAAGTATTTATCGAAGTCGCACTTGTTTTATTCCTGTGAAAATCTGAAGTGAAATAATGGAAATAAGTAATGAAATAACGAATATCTATCTAGACAGGCTAAGAGACCAGATTGGTCTGTATGAACTGAATTATCTGGTACAACACAAATATTGTCCCCCATTTTTCCTCTCCGTATTTGGTGCAGGAATAAAGAGGGTGACAGCATGGAGTAACTATTAATCCTCCTCCTCGTAGTTTTGTTGCATACAGAATGTCAATGATAGTAAGAATCCAGCTAGAAAATGTATACACCCATGAAGAGTTGCTCCTCTACGCTGTCTCCCCATTTGTCAGTGTTGACATTATCTGAATAATTACTGGAAGGTAATCTTGCCCTTTACTTGAAGGAGAGGATAGAGGCCACTGAACTGCACAAAACTAAAGGGGAAATACTTATGTTCAGGTTATGACATGCCCACAAGGCTTGGCATGTGATCCAAATCATTAATACACCAATCAATTAGTCAAAATGTGAGGCATCCCCTTCCCTGGAACCCTTTTCAGTTGGAATGCAGTTCAGATATTTGGTCAACCACTTGCTCAAATCAATTACAATGCTCACCATTGAAGTCAGGGGCTTTACTGAAAAGTGCAGCCATTATATTGTTATTCTAAGAAGGAAGCAACCAAGATGCACAAGTGGCTGGATAGCAGTGTTTAAAATTAATGAATGATGCACAGATGCTCTCATACGTGCACCTTGTGGAAGGAATGGCAGAAAAGCTCAGTGTCTGAAGAGAACCAATGTCCAAGAATGTGTCAGCTGGTCTTGTCGGGATATCAATGCATCTTTTCAATCGCAACAAGGCAGGGTCCATGCACTGAAGAAATACGCCAAAGATCAGAGTGGATTTTGTTCTGAAGCGTCACCACATGAGAGCCAGACAAATGCATCCAGGTGTCAACAATTCAGTTTCAGTATCTGTTGTGACGTTTCAGTTTGAAGTAGTCTTCTTTCCGGAAGGAATGCTGAAACGTTGAGATGCTGAAAAGTTGAAAGACTGATAGGAGAAAAAGAACAAAATCTCTTGGCTCTATTATCACAGCATGGAGAAAGAATCATATAGAAATGAACAGTAAATTCTTAGGTTTTATGTGCGACAATCCCGGTCACTTCAGAGTCTCTTTCCTGATGATACACGTATCAACCACGGCTATTTGTGGCAGTTACGTGCACCCGAGGGAGACGAGACTCTCCTTACTGCTGTCATCTCTAATTCAGCCACTTGGAAATAAAGAAGCAATCAGTGGTGGCTGTTTATTGGGTTTTCTTGTCTTCTGGTGGAAAGTACGGAGGAGGTGGTGGCTGGTCCTAAAATGAAAGAGAAAGAGTATGTTAACTTCAGCCCATTACTAGTCAAACCAACTAACTGCAAAACAATCACATTTGCTACGGTAGACATATACCAGTGCTTTAAAATGAAAAACTATTCAGCTCATGAACGACAACACAATCTTTTTAAGCTTCCACTTTAGTTCTTCCAACTGATGATTAAAGCCTGGTTATCAGGGATGATTAAAGCCCTGGGAGGGGGGTTGCTTAGTCAAGTCACTTTTTCTGAGATTCAGTTATAAATGAGGATCACTCCCTTCACAAAACATATGCTAAAAGTACTTTTTGCATCAAAAGTACAAAGACTGAATGAAGTGGGTTCTTGAACTGAGACTTCTTGTGTTAACCTGCAGTGCTGAAAGAAGCCTTCCTGTTTTTTCAAGATCTGCTTCACATTCTACAGCCATTAGGAGCACTGATTCATGCTCTCTGCTAGCTGCACCCACTGTCATGTGGTTTATTCATCAGCAGATATAAGGGCTAGTTTTAACTCAAGGATGGGAAGGATGCTCAAAAACAGGATGAAAGACTACATACATATCCCTTATTCATATCTAGGAGAAGCCTATTCTATGACACTTGTATTCAATGGTAAGATAAACTTACCATGGGCATGTAGACATTATGTGGATTGCCTGGGCTGTAATAAGCACTTGCAGCAGCTTCTACAGCTTTGGCTTCAGCTGGAGGAAAAGCACGTTACAGGTTAGAGAAGAACAGCTTTCGAAATGGCAAAGTCCTGGGTGGGATCCTCCAAGGGCAAAACAAGAAGGAAAAAATGAGGGCAGCACCTTACAACAAAGTGAATTTCAGAGTAGGAGAAGACATTTGTCTCATTTGCAGAAGCACTTGAAATTACACCAAGTCCCCAACATACATACTGGTTCCATTCCAGAAGTTGGAATGTACATAGGTTAAAACATCCCGCTCTGGCTGGCCCAGTGCTATCACACCTGCACAAAAGCACCACAACAGACTGTGCCTGCATAAAGGTGCTGAATCAGTCATGTGTCAGTTCATCACCATACCTGATGGATTTCAAGTACAGAACTCTCTTTGCTAGAAGCAATTAGAACACACAATTCAAGCAGTGTTGTAAAACGTAACATGCTGTGATTATGTACACCACTTTTCAAATTGCAGGGCTTTCAGAAGCTGTTTTAAAGAATGCTGCTCTCTATAAATGTTTCAGTGGGGACCCACAGAGTACATACTTACAATTTTTTTAAAAATGACATAGGCAGTGCTATATTTAATATTTTAAAATGTATAACTGATCAGATGGTATTTGTGGAAATGCATCTGCATAGCTGCCTCTTCCTAGTTGCCTCTGATAAAGAGAGCGCAATCCTAACCTGGAGTTAGGCCGGCACAGTTTGGATCTCTCTCAGAGTCAGAGAGGCCAGCGCACAGACGTGCGTCATCCTCCCTGACTCCGAGAGTGGTCTACACATGCTTTTGGGTGGACCTTGTGCCAGCCAAACTTTGCTGGTCTAACTATGCTGACCTAACTCCAGGTTAGGATTGCGCTCAGAGTAATGTTCAAGTTTGATAATAATTTGGAGTGATTTTGCAAATAAATAAAACAATTTTCCCTAGGGCTAACACTTTATTGATGGAACAGACTCTGTAAATGTGCGCGTGCACACAGATAATTCCCTTCCGATCTGCCCAGTTCTTTCCCCACAGAAAAGATCTGTTCTGTCCCTTTTCTATCAGCCACTAAAACCCAAGTGGGAGGAGTCTGGGACAAAGGCTCCCACTGCTGTCCCTGAGAATGTGTTGGTCATCTCAAGTCTTACTCCAGAGAACAATCATAATCTTCCATGCAGCGTGTTAGGCTGGATCCTTCCAAATGCCTTCAGCACTAGACTGAACACATGCAAAGGGGATTGAATACACTCATGGTGCACAGGCTGTCAGTATTTCAATTCATGATGACTATGCACTACATCTGAGTTTAGCAGCAGTACTATTAGGAATACTCTTTGCAGAGATATATGCCTTTCTCTCCTGCCTGTTAAGTTCCCTGTTCGTGGGCTGCTGTGGGAAACAGGTTGGTAGACTAGATGGGGCTTGGGCTCAGTCCAGCAGGGCTTTTATTATGTTATTAAGGGAAGAATGAACAAATAAGCAAGGAGGGGTGCAGGAAAATAACAGTGGGTAGAGGAAGGGTTAAATACTTCCTGTTTACCTCCCACCTGTTTTTCTGCTGCAAGCTATACCCTTGTGCACCATTTTGCAATTGTTCAGCAATGATCCAAGTTTGCGCAACAGTTTAGCCCTTCAATGCTAATAAAGCCTCTCTCTAACTTGTCCCATAAGAGTATGATTCAGTGCTGCTAATCAAACACAGCCTGCACCTTAGCTCTATCCATATTGGACCTAACAAACTGCCATCCTTGGGGGAAACAGAGCACAATCTATGCCTGGCTCATGGACTGAAGAATTGCTCTATTTTCCGCCTTTCTTTTTTAGAGTTTTTGCTAATGACGCACAGCATAGGCTGGAAGAACACCCCTATCTTGCTTTCTGATTTAATTGAATTTGCAAAGTTGAGAGTGAAGAAACAATCCTTCCTTTGTAAATCGCATGGGTTAGCCTGGCAATCAGATCAAGATGATTTAATAACTGTGCCATTTTTACAAACATGCCCACTGGGGGTTAAAAAAAAAAAAAAGCCTGGATCTCTGTGTTACAACTTTCCAAAACAGATGTTTCCCATCTTGAAAGGATTTTCAGGAGAGGCTAAATAAACATTGCTTGAAGCCTAGTGAATTCTGCTGAATGCAGAAAGCCCCAAAGACCTTGCTCGGGGCTATCATATTTTAGAGGATTTCCACTTACCTGCTGGAGTGGAAGGAAGGTCTGGGCCAGCTGCAGGAGGTTCCATGGGCCCAGGGTAGGGAGGTGGAGGAGGCTGCATGTATCCCATGGCTCCATCCATTGGGGGGCCAGGATAAAACTCCGCTACAGGAAAGAATGACAGAGTCAAAAGTTGCTAAGTCAACTGACTGACTTAGACTTCTACTGCCTATTACAAAAATATCCCAGGGAGATATAAGAGGTGATTTTTTTTTAAAAAAATGGATTTACTCAAAAGAGGGAATTTTGAAAGACTACATAGTCAGACTGAATCTTGGCACTGGCATTGCCTGGCAGATTAAGACATTCTCGAATGGCAGCATTCTGCCTGGCAGATTATCTCCTCTGTGTCAGATAACTACTTCAGATGATAACTATTTTATTCCACAGGAGCTCTGGATTGGTTTTGCAGCATCCGGAAACATGAATTAACAAGAGGCAAAATACTGAAAAATTATGAAGGAGAAAGGCTGAGCCGTGGGTTATTTTGTAGGAACTCTGCAGGTACTAAAAGTAAGTGTTTTCACTCCCAAGACTCACCAGAAGGTGGTGGTGGGTATGGATATCCGGAGGGGGGAGGAGGAGGGTACATCCCATTGGCAGCAAGCGGTGGAAAGGTGTAGCCCCCATTCGGCATATATGAATACCCATAGGCTCCGTTGGGGACTTCACCCCTTGAGGCTACAAAACAAAAAGGGTACACAAATTCTATCAGAGGGACAAGCGTACAGGGTTTGTTTCAAGTACACCATAGCCAGAACCACGACACAGCAGCAATTTGGATATACCCGAAACTCAGTGCTGTTATGTCCAAGCAGATCTGCGGCTGATGGGATGAATTAATTACAGGGTTTGCCATCTCTTATAACACCACCATGCATCATTCATTAGCTCAGAGTGACTTCCTGTATGGTGCTCAGAATGGGCATTAGGACTGCAGGGGCCTGGCACAAGAGGAAAAAGGGAAGGTTTCAGCAGTGTAATGTGTCTGGCCTGGCACTTAGTGCCAACTGATGAGGGAGTGGAAACACAGAAGCATAACAGCCTGAAGCCCAACACTGAAGAAAAAAAAAAACACTAGTTGGGGATAGGAGATCTGGGGAACTTCAGAGGTTGCAAGGTGGCTGGACCCATGGCCAACAGCTACCTGGTACTTGAGGAAGATAAAAGGCTGCAGAAGGGGGTGCCTGAAGCAATGGGGCCAGATGGTAAGGTTGGCAAGAAGAAAGGCTGTAAAATGTATAAGGGAGCTGGCAAGGCATAGAGCTGCTCTTTTGGCTATTGCATAGAAGGATGGGGCATTAAGAGCACACAAGGGAATCCTCCTGCACATGCTGGGCCAGGGGTGCCTCCTTCTGTTGTGCCTGTCTGATGGCACGTCTCAGGCATACTCTGCATCTCAGCTTCACTCTATGACGTGTTAGACTGAACCTGAAATGCAGGGCATGCGTGCCACGTGCTACTGTAATTAGAAACAAAAGCTGCAGCTTGGCTAGGTCATTTCACTCTGGCTGTCACTTTACTGGACTTAAGCTGCAAGAGCAATGCTATGTTTTCCTCAGAGTATGGGGAGATGGTTTTAATTCAAAACAAACTATTCACTCAAACAAAAAATGAATTTTTAGCGCAGATGCCTAAATTATTTGAAACTATACCTGAATCTCTCTCTCTCTCTCTCTCTCTCTCTCTCTCTCTCTCTCACACACACACACACACACACACACACACCAATCTGGCTGATTTCCTTAAAATATCAATCAATCAATCAATCAATCAATCACTAGTATTTATATACCGCTTTTCAACATAAAGTTCACAAAGCGGTTTACAGGCAAAACTTCCAAATACCTTGAGATGCCACTTGCAGCATACGCTGTCCAAATTCAATGGCGCCTCCAGCAGAGAATGTCATTTTGAATGTTGCAGATCCTTCCCAACCACCTAGAGGTAAAATAAACTGGTATGAGCTTGTCCTAGAAGGCTGTTGCTGAACAGGGAGCCCTCTCACACCGCCATGAACTAAATCCAAAGTTATTAAGGCTTCCAAGGATGCTCTCTCCACTAGGGAAACTTGATCAGACTCCTTGTTTGGCTTCCACTCGTCATCTACCTCACACCTACTCTCAAAAAAATTGCACATTTTTCCACAACTGCAACATCTAGTGCAGAATAAACCACGAACACTGAGCAGGCAAACACAAATCAAACATTTATATCTTTATAATCTGTCATTTATCATTCAAGCAGAATCTTATCTTATGATAAGAGTGTTCTTCAACCTTGGGGTCAAGACCGCAACAGGGTCACAAAGCCTCAGTTGTGGGGTCATTGAAGCAATTTACAGGAATGAAAAAGGTTGAAGACCACTGGACTAGAGCACCACCAGGTAACGGGGGAGGCATGTGGTATATTCTTTCAGGTACCAGGAGATGGTGTCTCCGTTGTGCTCAGGTTCTTAGCAACTGTGCGAAAATATTTTTTCCATAGTGCTGTTTTCTGTGCTCTCTAATACACATTGAACAGTACAGGGCAGACATAACAGGGGCAGGTAGCTGGACGGCAATGGGGGCCGCGAGGGGGCAGAAAGGGGTCCTAGGAGGGAGCAGGACCAACAATGGGTCCCTAGTCGCCTGCTTTATTTATTTATTTATTTATTTATTTATTTATTTATTTATTGGGGTCATGGCACAAAAAAGGTTAAAGACCACTGCTTTAGAAAGTCGTAAGTGGCACAAAAAGGCACAGATTTCTTAAAGACCAATAAATTTGAAAAAGGTTAAAGATCAATAAAGGACAGCAAAAGTTCTGCCAACCACTTACAAGCCAAAATATCAAGATTGGATTTACTCTGAGTTAGCACGAGTAAAATCAGCAAATCCAATTTGCTAAGAAGTCTCCACGGCAAACCGTGCCAGTTTGCCACAGTCATGTGACATGAAATAACACAGCCAGTATTGCTATAGTGTGAGGCTCACAAATGATGCCACAGGTTAAGGGAACAGATGAATGCTACTATAGCCTGCAATTTGGTCAAAAGGAAAGAAAAAAGCACATCCTCCATGTCACTGATCAAAAAATGCTACAGGTGGTTAAACAACCATTAATAACACACGCATGTTTAGGGTAGTACAAGTTAACTTTAGAGAAACGGTTTAAATACAGGGTAAATTTTATGCAGGAGCAAGCAGCAACAAAATGAGCCACTATAAGAAAAAGCTTGAAAAGTCACAGGTCTTCAAGCAACAAAGAGAAAAAACACACCAAAGCTTATCAGGCAGGTGAACCTATTTTCAAAGATTACAATTTTCCTTGTACATGCAGTGATATTTTCTGCAATTCATATGCCAGCAACTTTTCATTCTTTGTTTTAAACACAAGGTGAAGATGGGTTCTTTGTGCATCATTTAGTGCACACATACAGCCAGTGTGGTCTTGGGATGCCCCGCAAAGGCTAACTAGTTTACGGTGGCATGAGCTTTCACAGGGAAAAGGCTGCTTCATGAGATGAGGAAGGCTACAATCTACTTGCAAACTGCACTCTGCTGCTTAACCAGTTAAAAGGAAGCAGGTGACCTACTGATAACAGATGCTAGTATTCAAGCCTAACCCTTAAATAGCAAGATGCCAGTGATATAGGCAGGCAAAATACAAGTGAAAGAGAGGAGGGGAAAACAAAGATCCAAGGAGGGAAAAGCCAATTATATGAAGTTCTGGCATAGAAATGAGGCTGATCAAACCAGGAGCAAACTGGGGAGGGGTCAGATCCAAGGGACACCCCCCCAGGGGTGCCCCCCAGCAGGTGGGTGCCGCCCGCCCCTTGAAAGAGCCACACGCCCCTCCGAGAAGGGGCAGCCAGCCCTTTGGAGCGTGCCTGGTTGCTCTGAGAAGCAGCCACGGAAGCCACTTCTCAGAGCCACCAGATGCGGCTATGACATGCTGCTTCCCCTTCTCGGAGAAGGGGTAGGAGGCCCTTCAGAACGCATTTGGTCACTCCAAGAAGCAGCTTCTGAGGTGGAAGCTGCTTCTCAGAGCAACAAGGCTATGTGCCACCTGCCCCTTCTCGGAGGGGTGGGCGGCCCTTCAAAGCCCCACGAGGTTGTGGGAGGGGGCGGCACCTGCTGGGGAATCCAGGAAGCGGCTTCCATGGCTAGAAGTAACTGTAAAAGCTGCTTCCTGGAGTGGCTTTGTGTTCCTACTTGGTGGGGAGGGCAGTTGGCATAGCCGCCCCCCAGCCCAGCACCTGGGGCATTTGTACCCCTTGCCCCCTCTCAGGTCCACCACTGAATCAAACACCTCCAAAAGCTCCTGACATCTTCCCAACCATTCTGCAATATCCGCACCACCTGAATGGAAGCCTGAAGCAGCAACCAATTCTCACTATTTAAGCCTCCATTTAAATGGACTCTCTTTTTAATGCAGTATAAAAGTGGCACAACTGAGGGTAGGGCAGGAGAGTGCTAATTAACTGCTGACAAATGTTTGGTTTCAGACACTCCAGAAGCAAACTAAACACTGTTCAAGTGCTTTCCAGGATGCCTGCAAAGAGGAGGTGGGGCTGCAAAGCCAAAGGAGATAAGGCCACAATCAAGATAAGGCTCTGGCTCTAGCCGAGTGACCTCTCTTAGACCCTCTGGAGCCCGGATTGTTGTTTGTCCTGAGCCACTTAAGGATGCTAAGTGAATGAGGTCATCTGGCAGATTTAGCTTTAATATCTGGAATAGGGAAGATGAGATCAAGTTCCATGACATCTTATTTTGCTGTAACCCATAAGGGAGGGAAAAAGCAAAACAAAACATTTTCTTTTTTAAAAAAAACATTTTCTTTTTAAAAACATTAAAAAATAACCACTTAAAAAAATTAATACAGGTCCAGTCTTGGCATCTGCAGAGTTTCATGCACGGCTTCCCCAGCTCTCAGAATGCCTTCAAAAGAGGAAAACCAGAATTGACAATTTTTTTGCCCTTAGAAGGCATTCTGAGGCACATCACTTCTGGGCCTCAGCTCAGCACAGCTCCGGTCTTGTCTCAAAGGAACAAGCCTGGAATGCACCGCAGGTTTGGAACCCACAGCTAGTTAAAACCCTGGGTCCCGAATCCGCATATTAAGTCTGGACCTGTATACCTTAGAAGCCTTCCAACTGCACCTAGCTGAGCTCAATGGCTCACAAGGAAGGCTGAGTGTGATCTCGGCTATGATTTAACTCTCTAGAAAGTGCCAACTTTACAAATTTATACCATCATACATCCATTTTGTACCACAGCTGCAACAGACAGGTTTTTCCACATAACTAAATTGTTTGCCAAGGTCTGGGATATTAAAAACAGAACCATGATAAGAACTGCGTGTCAGAGGGCAGCAAAAAGGGGATGGGTGGGCATGAGGGTCCGGCAAGGCAACAATCAGCTTGCACTGTGTCGGCCAGGATTAAGCCCACCAGGGGTCAGAAATCTTTCTGAGTAAAGGAGGTGGACATTCAACGATGACATCATCACAGAACTTCCAGAAGCGGGTGTGCGGAGGCTTGGGAGGCAAAGTCCAATTTATCGTGTGCCAGACAGGAAATGGCAATGCTGTCTGCCGAGGCTCACTGAGACCCTGTGCAGGCAGCTCTGCCATTCCATGTCCAACATGCAGGAAATGGGGTCAGGCTTTGCCTCCCAAGCTAAGCTCCATGTGGACCAGATGACTGGGGTGTTGGGCCAGATGTGGCCTGCTGGCTTTAGGTTGCCAACCCCTGCAGTAGTCTACTGCCTCTTGGAAAACTGCAGTCTACCTCTTGACCTGTCAAAAGGAAGCAAATGATATTTGAAACAAGCTGAGTTAGACCTCCCAGCATTGGAAACAGCTTGCTAACAACAACAAAAAAATCATCACCAATATTGGGACCAGGAGAATAATAACCACATAATCAGCTGAAGCAAAAGTAAACATGCTTACCTCCCAGTATGCCTTCCACTGTTAGTAATTGTTTGATGTAAGGAGTGAATAAAATTAGGGTCAACCAAGAACATTCACAGGCAATACATTCAGAATGGACAAATAAAACTATTTTTTGCCACCTTACATATGAATAATCATCATCTCTCTACTGCTTTCTAAGTGTGCAGGGCTGCGTTATAGGGTACAATGGGGCATGGGCTGCATCCTGCAATTGGAGGGCAGCCATGGAGGCCTCCTCAAAGTAAGGGAATATTCGTTTCCTTACCTCAGAGCTGCATTGCTCTTATCCCAGTGCTAGAAAATTGGTTAGGATTATACTAACCTTATACTGATGCAACCCTTACAATACCACTCTAAGGCAAAGACGTCTATCCCATTTTACAGCTAAGGTTCAATCAATCAATCAATCAATCAATCAATCAATCAGTATTTATATACCGCTTTTCAACCCAAAGTTCACAAAGCGGTTTACAGGCAAATAGTAATAATACATGGCTCCCTGTCCCAAAAGGGCTCACAATCTAAAAAAATGCAAAACACCACCAGCAACAGCCACTAGAAAAGCCACTGTGCAGGGGTGAATAGGGACAATTACTCTCCCCCTGCTAAATATAAGAGGAACACCACTGGGAAAAGTGCCTCTTGCCCAGTTAGCAGGTTTAGAGGGAATAGCTTGCCTAAGGCCACCTAGAGAGTTTGTGGCAGATGTTAGAACCAGGGAAGCCTTAATTCCAGCTCAGCCTCTCAAATCACTTCACCACTCCAATTTTAACTGATCTCAGGAATTCATTAGCACAATGTGCTGCAGTGGCCAATAACATATCTAACAGCATTAGACATGTTATTGGCCACTGCAGCACGTTGTGCTAGTGCTAGCACATTGTGCTAGATAAATTCATAGTTAAAATTAAACCTCCATTC
>JAJKFI010000048.1:4997306-5175541 GCA_029204185.1 Lerista edwardsae
CAGCATCAGCAGCTAGATACAATAATGTGGAAAACCACTCCTGTGTCTCTCTAAAATCTTATAGAAACGTAGAAAATAATTGTAAGGGCACATGAGCATCCTGCACAGCATCCTACACAAGTCTGGGTGAGATAGGAAAGCGTAAGATCTCAGGAAATTTCTGGGCCCTCTCTTTTGGCTCCTGGGCCCAGGTACAATTTTCCCCCTTTACCCCCTCCAGGGGCTTGTTTCATCCTCTTCTGGCAGTATTTCTATTCCTATTTGGTAGTACCGTACATTTCCCGATTTTATTTGCTTCTCACCCCATATAATAAATGGTATTAAATAATCCGAAGGCTCTTTAAAAAGGAAAAAGCCATCTTACAAATCTCCGTCTACTGTAATGTGCTTTTTGGTGTTTGCCATGCAGAACAGCTGCAACTCAAGTCAGGTGTTTACCCTTAAAAAAATCTTGGCACTTCTGTCATTTTACAAGCTATTTTTACCGCCGTTCCAGTTCATTGTGGTTTTATGCCTTGGTTTTTCATGAAGAAATTTCCTGGCTGGCTCAGTTGTGGGTAACATACTCATTTTTTCAGGGCTTTTATCCAACTGGATGCTAGGTATCCAAGTCATAATTGTATATACAGCCACAATTGTGGTAGAGCTGGCAGGCCTTATAGAGGGGGAAAGTAGAACTGCAACACATTGGAAACATAATTACACTGGGTGTTTGTTTTTCATTTTTAGCTGCTTTGTTAGAAATAAAATTTATAATGGAAGCAATTGCTGCAGCTTTGCAGCATGCTTTATCTCATGTCTTAAATTGCTCACAAAACATCATTTCCTGAATGCTCCAGCCCTGATCTTGGCATGAAACAGGGTCAATGAATCAGAAAACACAAAGGCGAATTATTCCAGTTTTAGCTCTTACCTGTGCTATCAACTCACTCATTTTGCTTCAGCTTACATTATACACAAATGTCTGACACCCAATCTATTCTTGGTTGTCTGAATCCTCTCCTCTCCAGCACATTTTAAAAAATGGAGCCCATGTTTATGTCTACTTCCAAGAGCACATCTCTCTCCTTGCAAGTTCAACCCCAGTGGAATCATGTAGACCAGTGGTTCCCAAACTGTGGGTTGGGGCCCACCAGTGGGTCGCAGGCCAATTTCAGATGGGTCTCGAAGCAACTAGCGTAGCCATATTGAAAATATAGGAAGGTGAGATGCTGGAAAGGGGGAGGGCTGTGTGGTCATTTTGCTTGTGTCAACGTTGTAAATAGGCTTTTTTTCTTTCTTTCTGATTCACTTTGCTATTGGAAAATGGCTGAGAAATAACTCAATATTGCTGCATTCTCAGGAAAGCAGCAGACTCTGGCATCACAATGACAGCACTTCCGGCCGTGATATCACTTCTGGTGGGTCACAGACAGATTGCCATTCTAAAAAATGGGTCCTGGTGCTACAAAGCTTGAGAATAACTGACAGATTTCTATTGTTCCCTAACATATCTAGCTCTTCTGGAAACACAAATTGAAAATATCAGACCCAGACATGCCGCTCAGTATGGTGTTTCCACCTCATTTGGAAGAATACCTTAGCTAATCCACATAAGCCTCGATCAGATTCCTGTGGAGGTTGATGGAAGGTCATGTCTATTGGGATATTGTGAGCATTGTGCTTTCCTCTTACAGCTTGATCGCAAAAGTTGCTGTGCCAGCACACAACCGCTTAGTTTGGGTCTGATAAACAGCTACCAGCTCAGTGCCACAATATATATGTGATGATACATTGATAATCCAATTGACATTACAATAGTATGAAAAGCAACAAATCGGCACAAGTGAGAAATGGAATGTAAAGACTTCCACACAAAACAATAATATTGTAGAGGCCGTATCCATTTCCATGTGTAATGGCAAGCAGACTTTAATTTTCCAAAGTGGCTAGCAGAGATTGTTAATGTTTGAGTTACTTACCAGGTGAGACGGGCATTGACTTTTGTAACATTAAGTGTTAACAGTAAAACTATTCCAAGACAAAGCAAACCAGACTGTATTCAGTGTTGAATGTCGTATTCAATAAAACAAGGCAATACAGAGCTCTTACAGTGTGTGTGTGCTCTTGGTATGTTAACTTTGGTATTACGGAGGTGAATGGTACACTGCAGCCCAATCCTTAGCTGCCCTGGCAGCTGAAGAAACAGTGGCGCCAAAATGGAAACCACTGTATCCTGTGGGGCCAGGGCAGCCACCAGTCTCTCCTTGGGGTAAAGGAACCTTTGTTCCCTTACCCCGTGTAAAGCCTGGCAGCCCCAATGGATCTATACCTGCTATTGAGCAGGCGCTGAACTGAGGAGGCCCACGTAGGGCTCTGAAGCCTGGGAGGGGGTAGTTAAGATTTGGTAGCAGATTCTGCCGCCATCCTCACCCCCTGCTCAGCCCGATCATCCCCTCAGGCCACCCTCCCCCTGCCCAGTTCTACTTCTCCCTGCCTCCCCTGCCCTGAAAAATCTGGCTGCCAACAGGTGGCAATACTTACCCCCAGATGCTCCAGTGCTGGAGCTTCCTGGCTTTGAGACCCAGCACCGACTGGCATTGGCCTCAGCACTGGCGGTACGAACATACCACCCCCGGGAAAGTGCCTTATGGCACTTTTGCGACAACTGGCACTAGCAGTATAGATGCCCAAAGGATTGGGCCCATAGTAGATGTAACAGTTGTTGTTTGCAAATAGTTTCCAATTATTGCCTGAGAGTAAAGGCTATAAGTAGAAAATCAGATTATTTCAAAGGCTTGTAAAGAAAGAGAAATTAAGATGGTACAGTGCTTGCAAATTGTTTAATATTTAAATTCTTTCAATTTATTTTTCCCTATTGTTTCCTCACATGCTATAGAGTAATTAAATGTTTGGGGAAAAACAAAGCCAGAGAGTTTACCCCAATTCCAAAATGAAATACAATTCAGGCAATGTCATAACAATAGTATACAGTACTACCTAAAGAAACATAGCGTACTAGCTTTACCCTTTTCCTCATGAAGTAACAAAGAATACAGCCAAGTTTGGTTCAGTGTAAAATTTCTGATCATTCCAGTTTATCCCTGAAGCCTTGTTTGGAATATAGAAATTGCAACTTACCCCACTATGATAGTATTAATAACAAGTACCAACTGCATAGAAACTGTATAACTGCAATTGATGCATGCTAAGCACAAAGTAAGTCTCACTCTACACAGCGCACCAATCCTATGCACATATACTCAGAAGTAAATACCATTATAGTCAACGGGGCTTACTTCCAGTAAAGTGTGGATAGGACTCCAGCCTCAATCATTTAACATCTGACAGCTCGATCCAATGCATGTTTACTTGGAAGCAAAGTCTTCTTTGTTCAGTAAGGACTTCCAGGGAAAATGTGCATAGGATTACAGCTTGAGTAAAAATCTATTTAGTATTTAACTGCAAGAAGAGCAAACCAAGTCAGAATATAATAGACAAAGATGACTTTTTCATTTGTTGGTCTTATGAGCTGTATTGCTGTATACAGTAGTTATTTCCATTAGCAGAAGCAGCAACTAACTGTTATTTTGTTTTTCTCACTGTTTCTTGTTGGTAGGCCGGATTGACTCTGAGCAAGACCCAGACAGCATGGACAAACTGAACTCATGCAATTAATCACATAATAAAGCTGATTCATAATATTTTTCACCCAGCATACAGTATGTAATAGAGTGTCTTTAGTACAAAAAGCCTTAGGAGGCTGGCAGAATACTGATGGGCAGCCCAATCCTGAGCTACTGCTACCACTGCATCCATCGGGTGCTGTTGGGATTGGTGGCAGTCGGGATTGGTGGCAAAGTTCACCACCGGTCCAACCCCCACTCTGCCCCTCCCCCACCCTGTTATGCCCTCTTGTCCCACCCAGAATTCCGGCAACACCAGCAGCCAGTTCTCTTACTGGCTGCTGCCGCCGCCTTGCCGCCTCCAGGTGATGAGCTCTGACACTGCTCCAGTGCAGGCAGTAAGCCCTCACCGCCCTCGCTAAACATGCCTTACGGCACATTTTGCAACATCACAGCGGATGGTACATTCATACCACCTGCACTGAGGGGCTCAGGACTGAGCACTAATACTGGAGGAAACTCCTTTAGAATTGCTTGTAATAAGACATTGGAGCTAATGAAGTGCACCAATGCTACAGTAGCTCAAGGTATTTTCTTCAAGGAATGCATGAAAAGAAGTCTTGGAATTGTAAAAATAAATGGTTTCTAAATTAGCTGAGCTTTATTGTCCCTCCCACTATCACACTTTATATTAAGAACTGTGATTAATTGGTAGTTAATGATATTGTGGAGATGGAAGGCATCTATTGAGTTGTCTACTGCAACTTCACTACAGTTTCCCTACTTTAAAACAGAATCATTTAAATTGGAAGGTTAGATTTGGTTTTTGTAATGCCCACCACATAAATTAGTAACTGACTATAGACCTTTTACAATAGCAGCTAGAGGATATTGGTCCCCTCCCCCGGAAGGCCCTCAGTGTGTCTAGGTCAGGGGTTGGCAAACGTCTTCTGCCTAGGGGCCAGAGGCCATGTCTGTGAGCAAGCCACAATCAGCTCTGGAAGTTTCTCAGTTGACGAGGGAGCCACATAAGCAGCACAAAGCGCAATAAACAGGGGAGATGGGGAGATGCCGGAGACATCCTGCAAGAACAGCCAAAGAGAAATGGGCAGAGCCAGCTGGAAGGCAAGGAGGTGTGGGGACACGCAAGGTGAGGTAGGGCTGCTGGGCCGGGGGCATAGATCCATCGCATGAGAGGGGAGGGTGTGTGAGTAAAGATGGGTGAACACCGATTCCCACCCCTGGTGGTCCCTCTTCCACTCATTCATCAGAGGCCATTCCAGGGAACATTCTCCCCCCCCCCAGGGCAGGAACAGATGGCCGCCACCACAGCATGTACTTACCACTCTAGCACTTCCCTTGACTGAAGCATTGCCCTCGCTCACTCCCCCTTCAGTGGTGCCAGTGCACTTCTAACACGTCATCTGAGCCACTCCCCTTTTCAGGTGCCCAGATGAATGGTTTCAGGTGGCAGGCCAAATTAGGCTACAGGCCATAGGCTGCCGACCCCTGGTCATATTACAATAATTATCTGCAGCCACATGTTATTTGGTTGTTTGGAAGATTTGATTCTATACATACTTGGACCTATTTATAGATCTCTCCATAGATATAAATTGATATGCATCGTTGTCGTGTATAAAAGTTCTAAGCTGTGCTTTGACCCAGTATTTTCTTCCTTCTTACCTCCATGACTCTGCACTTAGAGCCACTATGCCTCTTATCTCATCTGAAAATTAGCACATTACTTTAATGTTAACAATTACTTTAAGGTTAATGGCAGACGGGTGGTATACAGGGAGAGGGCAACTTAGATCCTGATGTGCGACAACCCATCCTTTTGCCCTGCTCCCCAATCAGCTATCATTAACCCATTAGAATCCTCAGTCTAGTGGCATTTTTTTTAACCTCCATCTTCAACACTGGTCAGTGGAGCATTACAATGTATGCCAGCTCTGGGTTGCTCAACTTCTTTTGAATTCAGTTAAGGCTATATCTCAGCATTCAGGCCTGTATCTCTATAATTAGGAAAGCCAGGCTAATTCTTATCCCTGGATTTCTTGCTATTGTGATTGCGGTGTGGAATGTCATGGGTCAAGTGACAGGAACATTTATTGGCATGGAGCTGTGTCTGATGATACAACACTTCCTTGCACTGTCATTTTGATATTTTTTTTTTCAAGTTGGGATGCTGTTCACTGTCTGATGGCACAACTCTTTTGCAAGAGTTCTAGTAAGTCTTCAGAAACAGCAGTGGTCTAAAACACAGGTTATTTTCCTCACTTCCATCAAAACCACCTCATTATCAGTTGTGTGGGCACCATACAATTGTCACCAATAGATCATTTACAAGTTTATCTAGCAATGGTTTCAAATCTCGTGTGGCACACATGAAAACTTTCCATCAGTGAAATGAATTTCAGTACAGGCCATGAAATAGTAATTGTGCTGTGATCACTCTCCCCCCCACCCAACAAACAGGATCTTTTGAGAATAACATTCAAATGAGTGACATTCATTAGTAAAGCATCGCAAGGTCATTCATTTTATCAACATACTTCGGTGGCCAAATGCCAACATCACAACTAGCACAGGCTGTCAATAGTGAAATCATGAAATGAATTACCTTCTAGAACAGAATGGGAAAAAATCTCAACAACAATTATTTTAATGGTAGTCTCCTAGAGTGTTCCACATAATATATGTCCAGTCTTCTTTTAAAAGAATAAATGGACAGGGAGAATAACCTGATCCAAAATACTTGATAGTGTGAAGTGAATTAGCCCTTATAGAATTACACCCCCTCCTCCCCCCCCAAAAAAAAACCTCTTTCACTATTTCCATTACTGCATTCAAAATGGATTCAGATATTTGTACTCTGATTCTGGTACTCCTGGATCAAAGAGGAGAACTAGAAGGACTACTTTTTTCTGCCTTTTTCTATATTCCCAGTGAAAGAGCACACTGCTTCTAAGGATGTCCTGCAGAAACCAAAAGGACTCTCCTACGGAAAGAAATGCACCTACTCAAAAATTAGATGAAAAAGAACAAGCTTTGTGTTTCGGAATATGCCCAATGTGAGTGAGCTGTGAGGCTAGAAACCCAGAAGTGGCAAGGCAAAGCCGTCTCAGAGAATGCCCATTAGTGACATAGATTTCATTTTGATTTTTTTTGGCTTAATTTTTTTTCTCGGCCATAGTTTGAGTGAGTTACCGCCGCTTCAGCACTGAAACACAGTCCTTCTTCAAAGGCCCAAGCTGCATGTGGGCATCTACGCTTTCAAGGAAAAAGGCTGGTTTGAGGTTCTGCATAAACAGCGATGGAAACTGATGGTTGATCTTATTCTGGAACGGGTCAAAATGGCCCTTTTTGAAGCGAGCAACTTTGAACTGCTGCAAGCATGTCATCTTTGTATCCTTGACTCCATAGAATGTCAGCACCTTCTCCGAATACTCCAAGTAGACCCCGATGGTATGGAAGAAAGGCTGTTGTATAATGCAGTCAAAGCCACCAAACCAGGCTACATAGTTCTGTCCATTCCACTGCAGACAACAGGACTTCTCATTCCTGCCTAGGCGGCCTCTGTCATACGATTCCAGAGGGTTGAAATCCTCTGTGATGACACCAATGCTCACCCAGCCATCAATGATCTCCACTTCCCAGTAATAGTTGCCACGGTTCATGAGGTTCTTACCCAGCACTTGCTCACAGTTGATGAACCTGGTCGAGCAATCGGGATAGGCAATGGGATTCAACACACGTTTGGCCCCCTTGGTTCCAAAGAGCTGGAGGAATTTGTCGGCAGTGTCGCTGTCCAGGTCAATGATAAAAGCAACTGTGCAGAAAAGTGAAATAAGACAGGGATGTGGATAAGCAAAGAGAGGCAATAATGGTGTTATTTATTTTTAGATAACGAGAAATATAGAATGGTTGGTGATATTTCAGGGGTCTACCAGTCCCTCATCTCATGCATAATTTCATTTATTTGAGGGTTTTTATCCCACCCTTCTACTCAAAAGAAAACTCAAAGCAGTTTATATAAAATCAAATACAACAAGATCAAAATTTAAGAACTGAAAACCTAAAAGCTGCAGAAAAACCAAGGCAATGTCCAAGAAACAAGTTGAAGTGATAAACAATCAAGCTGTCAGCAGGGTAGGGGGAATTTTAAAATTTAGTTTACATTCTGTGACCAGAAAATTTCAGTACTGTGACCAAAATTAACTATCCAGTGTGCAAACAGAACATTTTTCTAGCTGCACTTGAGTTTTCAGCATGCCTGTTTTGTGTATGCAACTTGGCCCTGATTCATAAGTTCATTGAAAGCAATGAGACTTATGTCAGTCTAGACCAACTTTCCCTAATTCAGCTGCTTTGTCCTCTGCTCCAACTTTTTGTTGTTGCCTTTTTGCAATTAAATAGGGGAAGAATGTTGGAACTCCTGAGATATCACTAACAGGGAAACAATTGTTTAGAGGCAAAAGTGAAGGACTCTGACAACCAGAAGCTGTGTTAAGTGAAGCAGGAACACTTTTACTGAAATGCCTTTGGTTTTCTAACCATTCAGCAAAACTTGTGACATTAAATGCAATTTGAATTAAATGCAAATTAGCTTGCTGCATTCTGGGTTAACTTTTGCCTCAACGGTGCCAATAATTTTTACTTCTTTATTGACTTTGGCATGAGCTTCATATGGGCTTACATTTCTGCAATGTGCTTGCCTTCTGCCAAGGCATCCTACATCACCAACAGACAAGGAAAAGGAAAAAAAGATTTATAACCCCACAAATGGTCTTACATTTGAGGAAATAATCCCGTGACTCTGAACAGGCTGGGTTGCTGTTTTTTTCTGAAATTTGGGGCTCCATGATCACTGCAAGAAGAGGAATTAGTCATAAGTTTACACCCAAGACCACAACACTGAACAAGTCACAATAAAGAGGTTCTTTCACAGCCGAGAATAGTGGCTGATCTCAGAGGCAGATGTACTATTTCAGAGAGCCACATGGGGGCACATCTCCCCAGCATTTACCTCTAGTTCCAGCAATCATCAATAGGATTGCTGTGCTTAGATGCTTAAACCTATAATATAAATCAGACAAGGAAAATCCCTCAGGATGATCCCATACAACCGAAGATTCTAACATGTGGCAGTGCTACTGCGAGTCTGCCAGCAAAGAATAATACTCAGCATTGCTTTTTGATGCTAAATCACAGCCAAAAACACTGAAAAAGGAGGAAGTAGAGAGACCTGTACATTGTGGAGCTGTTGGGATTGGCAATTTATTCTGAGGGCGCAATCCTAACCTAGGCCGGCACGATTAGGCCAGTGAAGTTTGACTGGCACCAGGCACACCACAAAGAATGTTTGGCCCACTCTCAGGGCCCAATCCTATCCATTTTTCTGGTGCTGATGCAGCTTCAGTGCAGCCCCGAGGTAAGTGAATAAATGTTCCCTTATCTTCAGGAGACCTCCTTAATTCCCCCTCCACCACAGAATGCAGCACACACCTCATTGGGACAGCTACTCCAGAGCTGGAAAATTGGATAGGATTTGGCCCTCAGAGTCAGAAAGGCCAGCACACAGACGTGCACCATCCTCCCTGACTCCGAGAGTGGTCCAAACATGCTTTACAGTGTCCCTTGTGCTGGCCAAACTTTGCTGAACTAATTGTGCCGGCCTAACTCTAGGTTAGGATTGCGCCCTAGGTCTGCAAGCTGCTGTCCTTCCTCTGCTCCCCTTCCCACAGCATTTTCCCTTGGCACAGAGAGTTGGGGGTGGAGGGTTGCAACAATGAAGGTCATGCTGCTGTTTTGTCTGGCCCTCGCAGGTGTGGGAGGTGGAGGGAGGAGGAAACCATGAGCTGAAAACAGTTATTCCAAAAGTCCTAGACTTGTCCAGGCCTTAAGCCTCCAGGAAACTTCTTTTCTGCCTCCCAACAGGGGCTAAACCCAGGCCCTAAAGGTGACTAGGGTGATAACAGAGACCTCGTACCTAGCCACTTTGGGAAGTTGCCCGTGCTTAGAGTGAGCATTTAGGACCTGAGCCAAAAGGAGCCCAAGTGAGGCTAGCATTGGCACTGTTATGCGATGGAAGGTCTGTCTGGGGAGGACAATCTTAGTTCTAGAAAGTAACCACACTGGCCAAAGGGAAAGAGAAAATTAATTAGGAAAAGTTGTGTTGTGCAACTGCACGGGGAAAAATGCAAACAATCAGGAGTCTAAACACCACAATTAGGAAGTAAAAGAGAGCCAGCTACCTCCCCTTGCAACTGAGCCAGCAAGAGGAGCTCTTTTATTCTTGCAGCAGGGAGAATCAGGAGTCTGAAAATAAAACAGAAGACTCTTTTTCTGTGTTCTGACAGACAAGGCCATATTTCAAGGAAAGCCATTTTGGACACGCTCCCCAAACCACTGGGGCCACACCCGGTGATGTCTAGTTGTTCCCTTCTGATTTATTTGAGTCATTATGGAAACCTTATAAAACCGCAAGAATGAGGCACGGGGCCGAGAAACCTGAGCCCAAATTGGAGTCTTGTTACTATGCGTTTTTAGAGCAGCTGCACTGTACTCTTAGATAGTGGCTGGAGCGCCTGACTTCTTTCCCCTTGAGGGTGCTGGCATTTCACATGCATTTTCTAGCCACAAATGCCAGCTCAAAAGCCTGTATGGGAATCTTATAAAAAGTGGAGGGGCAGGACACGAAAAAGATAGCCAAAGGTAAGGTATATCATGCTCAGTAAATCCGAATGAAACCAAGCACAAAAATGCACAATAAGAGAAGCAGAATTCTTCAAGTGAAAATAACCCCGTGAAAGAAAGATGAAGCAAATATGCTAAATTTGCATAAATGTGGTAATGGTGATTGTACTGAGGGGAAGAAGAATCAGGAACTTCTAGAAAAAGTTGAAAGTGAAAGGGAGAAAGTGGGAGAAAATAGGGAGTGGTGCTAGAGCAAACGCATTAGAATTGGGGAACAGGAGAAGTTGCAATAGCAGTGTGTAGGGCCTTGCTAACCATAGCATCCCATGCAGTTCCCAGATGTTCCACGTAATTTAGAGCAGCTATTTTCAACCCTTTTCATCTCATGGCAAGGGGTGGGGCTATAATAATGATTGAGCAGCAGTGTTCCCCACTCAGTAGCAGGTTGTTTAGCCCTTGATGCACCTAGCCTAATCTGCCCTGTCAGTTTCATGAACCACCAAAGGTGGATCCTGGATCCACAGTTTGAGAACTGCTGGTGTAGAGTGTTTGCTCAGGACCAGCAGCTACTGGGATCCCTGCATCTGATATTCTAAAACCACAGATAGTAACCATGCAGACACTGTCTGCAGGAAGTATCAGAGTCTGTTAAAAATTCCGTCATCAAAGAATTGCAAAGTTTATAGGGCTCTGCATGGAGCAACCAGGCAGTGTTTCCTCCACTACAAACCTTCTGGCATCCCATAATGAACAGGCCCTTCATCTCCTTTCCCCGACAGCTGGTCCCATTGGGTCTTGCAAATGTTCACCAGCATCTCCTTCACAGCAAACACGGCCTGGCTCGATTTGATAAAGCTCAGCTCTTTCGGGAAGCTTGTGCACGAGACGTTTCTCTCTTCTGCGGCTATTTTCAGTGCCTGGAACTCCTGGGCCAAAAAAGGATACAGCAATTGAAGGACAGCATTGCTCATTCCACAGACCTTTCACTACCCAGAATACCAGAGAGCCTATGGCTGCAGCTCATGATATGGAAACAAACATACGGGAGGGAGGGACAGAGCAGCTGCAGACAGAGCATGCTGGCTACAGCTATTGGCAACCTGCTTTGTTCCAAATGTAGATCCAGGAACACAGAGTCCAAGTGTGTCTCCTCCCTTCAAGGTCTTTTATCCAGCCTTTACACATGAAACAAATACAGACACATTTCCCAGGAGAGATTCCTTTTTTTCCCCCTTTCTGGCAGGGACAGCAAATACTGTGGTCATTACACAAATTGTGAGGCCAAGTGCAAAGGCAAGCCTATTGGGGCCGATTCCTCCCAAAATGTACAAACACACCCACCTACCTATCCCAAAACATCTATCTTCACAGATTAATTTTCCAGTGCCTGCACACACACTGTTTATTAGAATAGGGTTCCTAGCACCACACAGTTTCTCCAGAAACCCATTATGCTGACTGCTAATTCACACAGCCATTACAGATCATGACTTCCTTTCTGCTGGGCTGCGTGGTACCTATTATGAATGGGACATCTCAAAACTGTTCCACACATTACATTTTAAGGTGCATATCTAAAATATGAACCCCACTGTTGGACAAGACCTCCTGATGCCTGAGGCAGCATACCAGATGCTGCCCCCTTCAACTGATGATGTGCCAGTCTCTGCCCCTCCCATTCTCCAATGCTCCAGCTCAGCACCCGCCTCCCCGTCCTCCATGTCCTCTTCCTCTCTGCTTCCCTCTTCCTTTTCCAATCCAGGGAAAAGGAGGCAGAGCAGTGGAGGCAGGTAAGAGGACAAAGAGGAGCTTCCCATAGTCATCTCAGACAACTGCATTAGCTGGCCACATGGATGGGCTGGCCCTGGTGTACACCTAAAAATATAAAGTGTAGACTCGATAGATTTATGTCTGTAAACATTTATATCACACAGGCACACTCATCAAAGAGATGGGATTGGCTATGGCTCTTATTGCAAGTACACCAAGTCCCACATGTACACAATGGGTTCTGTTCTAGAGGTCTGTAGAGAAGTAAAAAAGGATGTAGCTTGAAACATCTTACACTTGCCAGTGTTATTGCACGTGTGTGAAGTCACCACTAAGGGACATGCTGTGCCCTCATGAAAGCACTTATGTAGCTATCTGCCGCTTAAAGGTAAAGGTTTCCCCATGACCGAATAGTCTAGTCATGACCGACTGTAGGGGGTGGTGCTCATCTCTGTTTCAAAGCGTTTTATCCAAGGACAAGCTTCCGTGGTCATGTGGCCAGCATTGACTCTATGCCGTAGCGCATGGAACGCCGTTCCCTTCCCACCGAAGTGGTCCCTATTTATCTACTTGCATTTAGGTGCTTTCAAACTGCTAGGTTGGCAGGAGCTGGGACAAGCAACGGGAGCTCACTCCGTCGCGCAGTCTTGAACTCCCAACTTTCACCACATCTGCCGCTTGGACATCCGTAATTTGGGGAGCCAGTGCACACGTGGTGGCAAGGCCAGGTTTGCTGCTGCATACTGTGAAAAGTGGCCCTCGATCACCCAAAACCGATACAGCTGCAAATCTGCTTCCCACTACAATCCCCAGTCTGGGGATCTTCTACTCACAATGAGCAAAGTACAGTCAAGGCAGGGCAGAAGCACACAAATATAAGTAGGTGTAATCTAGTGAAATTCACTTGCATCCCCCACATTGCCCCTGCACTTCTACAGCATGGGGCTTCCACTTTCTTTTACTGCCCAAATGGGGTAGAAAGGGGGAGCAGTGCCCCTGTGACTGACCCCTCTGTTGGCAGGCTGAGCATCCCCAAGGAGTAACTATCAGGACCCACCTGCAGGAATGAAATGGTATCTGTGCTGGGGACCTTCTCCAGATTCTTCCTGCACTCAGTCAGCAGGGCACGTTTCTCCTCTTTCTGCCGCAGCTCTTCCTCAGCTCCACACAGCATGGTCCTTTCCCCATCCTCAATGAACCCAAAGACTTCTTTCTGGAAGGTGGCAAGGACGTTGGCTGTCTCGACAAAGAGTTTGCCAACCTTTTCCTTTTCCTTCTGAGCAGTTCCCTAAACATGCAGAGGTGGATTTATAAGTCAATCATAGTTCATCCAACTTATTACAGTTCTCGAAAACATGTACATGCCCTGCACCCTTTAAGATTTTGCTGGAGTGTAAAGAGGGAGAGGATCCAGCTGCATACCAGTGCCACCAATCCCAACCCTTCCCCCCATTCTGCCTCTCTCCCCACCCTCTCCATGCCTAGAAACTCCATTTCCTCCCACTCCCATTCCTCCCACTCCCTAATCCCAATGCCACTCACCTTGTGCCAGCAGATGGAATCTTCTCCACCACTCAGTGTGCCTGGCTGCCAGTGATTGGGCCATTAGCCTCACTGCACTTGACAGTGGAAATGACATTCTGCCAGCATCCTCCGACCTGCAGAATGTGCATTCTGCCAGGGGCGGGAGGAGAGGGAATAGGATTGGGCTGTCAGTAGACGAGCCGACACTACAGCCTATTCTAAAGACAGCTTCTGCTGTATACCCTTTTGGCATCAGTAGCTATGGCAGAGCAAGAATTGGGTATTACAAGGGTGGGGCCTCAAGACCTCACAATCCTTGCTCTCTGGATGAAAGAAAACAGAGCAAACTTACTTTGATAAGGTCCACCGTCCTCCTTGTCTGTGCAATAGCAACTCCAAGTTCGTCCAGCTGATTTTCAATGTTGCTTAGTATGTTTGGTCTCTGGGCCTTTTAGTTCAAAAAGAAAAAGAAGAATTGCAGTCCCCAATTACTAAAAAGGAGCAGTGTCTAGTCTAACCCTCATGACCCAAAGAGAAATATTTACAATTAGTCAATTTCTACAAAGACAAAAACTAATTAGTTTTTCCAACTAATGAAAACCCAAATGAACCCAAATGAAATGTGGATACAGATATCAAGAATCATTATGTGGGACTTCAGTTTGCACAGTGCTTTACCTCTCCCCAAACCCCTATAGTTCCTTTCTACATACCTTTTTGCTTAATGCATCACACATCACCTTTCCCTTCAGTGATTTAGTACATGACAAACTAACCCACATTAAAACACCCTGTCCCAAGTTTTTGAACTACAACCTGTATTTTATTCTCTGAAGAAACAGTGAAACATAGTACTATTACAGGAACATCTGAGATGTCACTTCCACTAATTGAGATGGAAAAAAGATTTCCCCACGACCAAATGGTCTAGTCGTGACCGACTGTAGGGGGCGGTGCTCATCTCCGTTTCTAAGCCTGTAGAGCTGGTGTTTGTCCAAGGACAAGCTTCCGTGGTCATGTGGCCAGCATGACTATATGCCATAGTGCACGGAACGCCGTTCCCTTCCCACCAAAGTGGTCCCTATTTATCTACTGGCATTTTTACATGCTTTCAAACTGCTAGGTTGGCAGGAGCTGGGACAAGCGACGGGAGCTCACTCCGTTGCATGGTCTCGAACTCCCAACCTTCCATTCAGAAAGCCCAGTAGCAGCGGTTTAACCCATAGCACCAGCACGTCCCTCCAAACTGAGATGAGCTCACGCCCAAATTTGAGATTTGGCCACAAATTTGGCCACAAATTAAGTTTTCTTGTGCACGTGATGTTTGAAATGAGCTCTGCAAAACTCAGAGGCTGCTTCCTCTCCAGCATCCCATGCACAAAATTTGAACAACAAAGTTACATAAGGACAGGGGTGGGCTGAAGTCAGTGAGCGCGAGTTGTTCACGAGTCTCTGCCCCCTGCAACTCAACTCATCTGTGAGTCACAGAGTGCACCCTTGACAACTTGTCCCCAAACATTCCCTGAGTCATTTTGACTCGAGTACAGTCTTTTTGTGAAGCAATTTGCAGCCAAACCAGGTGTGACTCCATGAGGAAAAAAAGGAGGTGCTGGGGGGGGGTTGCTGTCGGAGTTGTCATTTTACACTCCCCTAATGTCCCCATCCCACCAGTAGTCAGCAGTGTGCTGCAGTGCTTCACCAAGCACCATTTCATTTATGTAAACCAAAGCCATGTTGGTGTTGGTGTTATTTGAGCAAGTGTAGTGCAGAAAAATGATTGGTTTGCATATGAACCCCAGCAACAAAAAAACCCATGCCTGGTCACATCGTGACTTTCAATTCTGCCTTCAGAAGGAGAGTCAGGCATGCCACAGAGCAACAGGGACTGGGAGGCATCCCAACTCGGCAAGGTGGGAGGGGGCAGGACAGTCTGAGGCAGGGGCGCCGACTTGATCTCAACATTGGGGTGCCCATAGCCACACCCCAGATGTTGACATAGCCGTGCCCCTGATGTGACCATGCCCCCTGTCATGCCCCTACTTGCAGCACCCCCTTCCAAGGCCGGTGTGAGCGAGCCAATGAGCTTCTTCCTGAGGCGCCAGCAACACCTCGGGAAGGAGCTCATTGGCTCGATCGCGCTGCCCTCGGCTTGGCCTGTTCGCCGCTGGGCTGGGTGCACTCCCAGCCCAGTGCCGAACATGGGGGTGCTGCACTGTGTGTGGGTGCCTGACATTGGGGGTGCAGAGCACCCCCAGAAAATTATTGTGGGTGCCGACAGCATACCAGCACCCACGGAGTTGGTGCTACTGGTTTGAGAGGACAAAGCAGCAAGCAGACAGGTTGCACACAGCAGCCAGGAGGCTTACAAGTATGATCCGGTACCTCTCAGGTAACTGTGGAAGATCAGGATGAGGAGGACTGCACATTGCAGCCTAAGGTGTACAGGGCATTGCCTGTGACTCAAGTTTTTCTGAGCCAGTGGACTCTAGTCACGCCCAAGCCATGACACATGACTCGCGTGTATGCGAGTCAGTGAAAAACGTGGATTTTGTGTGTGACTTGGATAGGAGTTCACATCCCTGCATAAGGAAGTGTTCAGTATCTCAGGGCTTGTCACACAAGTGTGGAATTCCCTTCCCTTAGTGGTCTATCAAGCCTGAACACATAAGACTGTTTGCATTTGGGGTCAATCATGATGTGTCGTGCCCCTGATTGTTTTTTTAAAAGCAAGTCTTCTGAACGATCTGGAAGGAAAGCTAAATTCCCTGCTTCCCAATTGTCCAGCATCTGAATTTTGACTGGATGCGTGCCCATTTCAGGAAAGCAGCAAGGCGTAAAGTGTTACTGTCATGGGGTTCCAAACTGAACAATGTGCTGGAGTGAGATAAAGAACAGACTGAGAGGGCTGCACTGAAAGGAACAATCATTGCACTATCAGTGAAAGAAAGAGCCACAGCCCAGACTGTATCAACACCCTCACTCCTACCAGAAAGCAGGGAAATTAGAGAACTACCAAGAGAGCTTATCTGGGCAGGCCATAATAACCTATTATGATCTCTTTGAAGGGATGTGGGGGAAAGGAAAGAGATTAAATTGTAAAGTTGGCCAGACTCTTTAACAAGAAATTAAATTCTAGTACATGGGAAGTGGGGTGGGGGGAAGATAGTTGCTCCTTTTATAAAACTCCAATTACTGGAGATGCTAGAGCACATCGGTTCAGCTCAGTCAGGCCACTGTCTCGGCAACTACACTGGCTGCTGTTTCCGAGCTGAATTCAAAGTGCTAGCCTTGACTTGTAAAGCCCTTTATGGCTTGGGTCCAGGGTATTTGAAGGACCATATAATCTTATCCGTCCTCTTAGGTCATGGGGGGGGCCCTTCTAACTGTGACGCCACCAGGAGAGATGAGGGGGGGTGGCGCCTAGAAATAGGGCCTTCTCAGTGGTGGCTCCATGTTTATGGAATTCCCCTTAATGCTTCCCCTTGCATTAAGAACGGCTTCCTCTCTTGAGACTCTTTGTGGGGTCTCAAGACCTGCAGGGGAGTGGCAATGAAATGCAAGAATCGGGTTGTCTCGTATGCTCCCTGAGGCATCTGGTGGGCCACTGTGAAATACAGGAAGTTGGACTAGATGGCCCCTTAGCCTGATCCTGCATGGTTCTTCTTATAGTCATTAAATGGAGACTGTGGTGATCACAACTATATAATGAGCCACTGTGTGACAGGGGGCCCTTTCTGATCCTTTTGCTATCACTTTATGAACATTTGTCTTGAAAGGTGGCATAAAATTAATAACAATAAATCATCTGGATGATAAACAGAAAAAAATGTTTGCATAGTTTGAACTTGTCTGGTGAAACCCAATCTGTAGGCATATGCCCAAGTGTTCTTTTTCTCATGTGACACCATTGCCCTAGGGGTGTATGTGAATTCTCAAACACATAGAATTTTTCAAACTTGCCATCCCCCCCCCAAAAAAATTAAACTTCTTTAAGCCTTCCCAACTGTGGTAATCCCCGAAGCACAGCCAAGAGCAATCTATTTTTTGCCACACAGGAAGGCCTCTTCCTCTTCCCTTCAACTAGGAGCAATAACATTTTACTCCTGGGGAAAGTAATTAATAGACATGTTCTCTTTCAGACTTCAGCGACAGACTGAGTAGGCTCTGTAATAGAAATGGGGACAGTGGATGGTTTGCTTGGCAGGAGGGAAGTCCTCTAGGCCAAGGATATAAAGAACTGCTTCATCACCCAGTCTAGTCACGTCTGGCCTGGTGGCTGTCCAGTCTCAAGCCAACTTTTCTCCCAGTCTTGCTAGTCTGTGCTTGAATTGGAGATGCCAGGAACTGACCCTGTGACCTTTAAGTGCACTTCTTTTACTAAAGACTGACCTTGTCTCTTGGCCCCCATTTCCGTCCTGATCACAATGTTGCTGTCCCCCGTGGTTCCCTCCCTGTTTCACAGAGGCATCTTCCCACTATGAAAATCACAGCGGTCCAGCCTGTGCCCACAGTAGCTTCCAACTATGCACAGGACTTGCATGGCATGTCAGGAGTGTTGGAACAGAACATCAGATCCAGTCCTAGTAAACAGAACAGACCACAGCATTTTCCAGCCAACCCTTTGTGGGTGTGATCACACCAGGCTAGTCCAAGCCCTTCAAAGGCCTTAGTACTGGAGGCTAACCTCAGTCAGCATTCCTGTTTAAAGCACTCCTCTTGTCATTCATAATTATTACGAGTCATGCTAGCTGCATGGGCAACCTGGACCCCAATATTCCCTGCAAGCAGAAACACAGAAATGCTCTAGTACAGTTAGAACCTGCCTGCATGATCTAGTCCCATGGGGATGTCTCTCTGTGGCCAGTTGTGGACACGCAGCTTGCCCTCCCTTCCCTTCAATGCTCCACTTAAAAATCTTTAAATTAAGTTGTTTGACAGAGCTGCAATGCACTGTTGATAGTTTTTCCAAGTGGCACAATCCCCCCCCACAGAGAACCTGCCGTCCAATACACGTTTTGGGGGGGTGGAGATTCCCATCTAATTCTGTACTTTAGGAAGAACTAAACCGAAACTGACAACTCAATTAAAAAGTGGTGGGTGAAAATTTGGGAGATGAGTCAGCGCCATCTGGGAAAGGGAGTGATGGAAAAAAGTCCCGTCGTCAGTGGAACACAAAAGCTGAGCGGAGCAAGGAGCGGAACCTGGGAAAGCAGCCAAGTGAAATAAAGAAGCCTGTTGAAGCCACTGTGTGGGAAAGGGCTGCAAGGGGAAGAAATGAGCCCCTGGTGCAATCACACTGCAGCTAAAACTGCCAGGCCAGGAACTGCCTGGGCCCCAATTAACACCAGACGGACCTAATCGCACTCTCTCCCTTGACTTTTGTTTTTGCCTCCTCCCCAAATCCAAACACACCACATTGTTGGCATGTGCGCAATCTGGCAGCCCAGACAGAATCTACCAAAGAGATGGTCAGCGACACATGTTTGTTGTCCATACCGTGTTGTCTGTGATCAGAAACATCTTGTTGCTGGTTTTAGAACAGAATTTTTCCCTTACTGGATAGCAATCTAGGAGTTGGACACACACAGAAAAACGCCAGAAGTGTGTGCATAGTCACACAACACAGTATATCAGGTTAGAGATCCAGCTACCTCCTTCCTGCTCCTAGGATAACTTTAATTGAATAAAATGTCAGTTCTTGACCTTGCAGAAGTTTTGAAGTTTGAAGTTTGAAATTTATACTGCTCCAGTAGTATCGTTCCAATTTTAGTATATGTGCTGCCGAAGCGAGCACGACTGCTCCAGTATGAACTGTGCATCTGTACACATTTTCCTCATCCCAGCTTCCAACTCCTTCTAGATCCCAAGGGTCTAAGGTTTCAGCCATACATCAGCCAGTTCCAAACATCCACCTCCCTGGCTCCCTTCCGCCTCTCCTTCCTGCCAGTTCCTTGCACAAGCACTCCGCCTCTTACCAAGGAGGGGTTAGAGGCAGCTGCCTGATGCACTGTATCCACTGCCACCTCCACAGCCATCACAGTGCATCTCCACCACCCACCACTGCTCCTCCTTCTGGGAACCTCACCCCTGATACTTTTCCAAAGGCAGACTGGCAGGACAAGGACTCAACAAAGGAAGTGGGCACAGGGCTGGCCAACTCATGGAGTGAAATGGTGGGCTCATGGAAAGGGGGACCCTGCATGCACCCTAGACCTGCTGGCCAGCCTGCCACTGACTTCTGGGCTGGCCTCTTGCTGATTTGAAACAACTGAGCTGCCTGAGAACAAGCAGAAGAGGAAGTGAACGGGGCAGAGTAAGGTGGCAGAATGGTTGCACCTCATAATGCCACCTTAGGTGCAGCCCAAGCCCTCTATGCACCTATCTTTGTCCCCCCAAATCCATAAAAAAGCCTACTTAAATACATCCCCAAAACAGCACTTAGAATCTATTATCTTGTACATCACTCCATGACTTGTAGTTGAGCACCTTAACTGCTTCCATTGAAAGTTACTGTCTTTGAAAAGATAGCTGGTCATTCCCAGATAACTAGTCATTCCCAAAGATAACTAGTCATTCCCAGAGGTACATACATTAATTGTGTTATGTTCTGATCAAACTGGTTTTGCAGTACCTGGGAAAAACTACAATGAGCTCCTAGCAGCATGATCAAAACTATTACAATAGATGGAACTGTCCCAAGGATTAGTGGATAGTTTTCATGCTGGTAAATATTGCACCCTTTCAACACTGAAGGTGATTTTGTGCTGTTTTGCTTTTTTTAAAATGTTAAAGGATAGGTGCATAGTCGCAGAACCACATGCATAACTCTATTAAAAGGGAAAAGAGTACAGATGCAAAGTTTCCTACGAGAGTGACCGTGCGTGCAATCCTATCCCTGTCTATTCGGTAAACCCCACTGAGTTCAAGGGGACTTGCTCCCAAATACATCTGCATAGGATAGACAAAAACAATCCAAAAACAATCCACCTTGCAGTTCAATCTAGTGCAGTTTCTCAAACTGTAGACCAGGATCCACCAGAGGGTCTCCACATGATTGTTGGTGAGTTGTGAAACTGACAAGCTGATAGCTGGCAGAGAAAATATATTGAGCCCCATGGAAAGTGAAACTGAGCTGCATGTGTGTTATTTTCCTGAGAGAAGGCAAACAATTTACTTCAAAGGGCAGGCCAAGAGGAAATCAGGGTGCAATCCTAACCTGGAGTTAGGCCAACACAGTTAGACTAGCAAAGTTTGGCTGGCACAAGGGACACCGTAAAGTGGGTTTGGACCACTCTCGGAGTCAGGGAGGATGGCGCATGTCTGCGTGCTGGCCTCTCTGACTCCAAGGGGTCCAAACATATTTTCCGGTGTCCCTTGTGCCGGTCAAACTTGTACCAGCCTAACATCAGGTTAAGATCAGCCGCGGTCCTACCATTGGTGGGGGCAAATGCCCCAGGCGCAGCATTGGTGAAGTGGGAGGAGGGTGGCAACAAGGTGGCTTGTCTCTTGGTGCGCAGTGTTCGGCCCACCTGCCCTTCCTTGCCCCTGTATGGATCTAAAATGGAGCCTGGCACGGTGTGGGGGTGTAGCAGAGTGGCACACGGGGTGAGGAACCTTCTCTGTCCTGGGGCAGCCCATCAGGTGGGTCTGAAACTGACCAGACGATGTGAGATCCATGATCAGATTCCCCAACTTGTCACCCCCGCCAGCTCTGCTGATTCTTTTGCCCTGCTCTGCTGCCAGAACTCACCAGGATACCACAGAACCCAATTCCAGCCCTGAAGGTTCATTTCTCAATTGCAGACTGCAGGGTTTAACTTTACCCAGAGCCCACCTGGACCACTTTCAGTTCCAAGGCTGAACTCCATTGCTTATGAAGAAATGGTAAAGCGGGGGGAGGGAGGGAGGGAGAGAAGGGGGGGAGAGGGAGGGAGAGAGAGAGAGCCTCTGAACATAAGCAGAGTGCTTTCCCTATAGCACTAACTACAATCAGCCCCATACTCCTTTTGGGTATAGTCCTCTGATCAAATGAAATTTCATGTTCAGAAACCCCAGCCACGCTGTGTTTAGAACATGAAATACAAATGCTAAACACAAGTTGCTCTGAGTTGTTGTCTTTCACCACTGGGGACCTGCACTGGGTTTCCAGATGAGATTGAGCCCACACGGCTCTCCTCCATTCGTCCGCCTCTGAGCATGTGCAGAGTACTCTGCAGTGAGGGGGTGTGTGCCCGCATGACACTCCAGACTGGGCACTAGGGTGCTTAGGTAGGTCTTTCCAGGCAGCCTCGGCGCCACGTCCTGCCCAGCCGGCCGGGGTTTCCCGCATAAATGTCGCCCAGCCACTCGTTTCCAGGGCTAAGCCCTTCCGCTGCCGCTTCTCCGAACTTGGCAAAGTTCAGTCGCGACCGCGGCGCCCCTTTCAGCTATGCAGGGACTGCAACTGAGGAGTGAAACTCGCAGGAAGTCCAGCCCAGCCCAGGTGGGCAAAAGGGCCCCGTAGCCCGCCCTTCCTCCCGCCGGAAGCTTGGAGCGAGGCTGCACAAAGGGTCCCCTTTGTGCCTCGACGGCCGCCCTGCTCACCTCCACGTGCTCGCGCTCCACTTCCACCGCCACCACCTCGTGGCTCCGGTGCTCCTGAGCCTGGCACAGTTGGCAGATGCAGCTCTGGTCCGTCCGGCAAAAGTACTCCAAGGGCTTGAGGTGCAGCTTGCAGAGGCTCTCCTCGATGTGCCGCAAGGGCGGCACCAGCCGGTGGCCTTGGAAAACGGCACTCTTGAGATGGGGCTGCAGGTGGGGCGCGCAGAAGGACGCCAGGCAGACCAGGCAGGACTGCGCCGCCGCCGCCCGCTCCCCCTCGATGCAGAAATCGCAGAGCACCTCCTCCTCCGGCGGCCGCTCGGCGCCCGCGGGCTGGCTGGGGCTTCCAGGGGCGCGCGGATCCGGCGCCTCCTCGGGGGGTGCCATGGCGAAGCCCGGACTGGCCGGGGCGGGCTGCCGCTGGAGCTGCAAGAGCTCGGCCAGCGTGTGGTTCTTGCGCAGCTGGAGGTCGGCCGGGAAGGGCTCCTGGCAGAGCGGGCACCGGGAGGAGCTTTGCCCCCCGGCTCCTCCCGACGCGCCCCCCGGGTGGTGCCTGTGCGTGGCGATGCAGCTCAGGCAGAAGTTGTGGCCGCAGGGGGTGGTGACCGGGTCTCGCAGCGCGTCGAGGCAGATGGGGCAGCAGCTGAAGGGGGCTTCCGGGAAACTGCTGCTGGGGCCGGAGCCCGCGTCCATGCTGCTGGCGGAGACCCGGCGCAAGGAAAGGGAGCCTCGGCTGGGCTGGTCCCTCTCCCGGACCGGGGCAGGGCTGGAGGGAGGAGAGGCGGCTCCGCCCATCAGGCACTCATGTCGGCAACAGGCGGCTCCGAGCAGCCTCGGGGGCCGATCGCGGCTGCAGAGTCCGGGCTGGCCTTAAGGGGACAGGAGTCTGGCTAAAGGCAGCCCTTCGATGTCCGCTTGGATGCTCCCCCCTCCCGCCACAGCGCCGCGACATTCCAGAGGGAGGGTGGCAGAGGCGGAGTCCTTTGCAAGCGGCTCTCCCACCGCCCACCAGCCGGCATTCCCATCGAGGTCTTTCCCAACCTCCGATTCCGGTGAAAGTGACTCACATGGAGCGGAACCAGAGTGGCTGGTTCCAATTAAGGAGAATCCCCAACGCGCCTCAAAATGTGGGAGGTAGCGCGGTGACTCGTGGCGCGGCGGTTGCGTGAATGCAGAGGCAGATCTAAGTAAAGGGAGGGCAAATCTCTAAGTTTTGCAAGAAGCCTTACCTTGCAGTGGAAAACACTCCTCTCCTGCACCGTTTTAGCCAATCCTCACAGGGAAAAGCAACATGTTGGCGTTGCTTACTGGCTACAGCAGCAAGGGAGAGGAGGGATTTACATGTAATGACAGGGTAAGGCTTCTTGCAACACTTAGAGCTTTGCCCTCCCTTAGATCTGCCTCTGCCTGAATGCCTGCAGGCGATCGGGAGAACACCTACTGGATGTCTGCATCATATGCATGTGTATATTGAAATGGTGTTTTTAAATTTTTTTTGTTCCGTTACTATAATTTTTCCCCTCAAGACTACAGGATCGGTTGTTTTGCAAAGTTGAGGCGCAGTATGGCCATTTTAACAGTTTCTTTCTGCCGTTTCGTTTCACTACATCTTTGACGACACGTGCTGCGCTGTTTTTCTCGATGGACCCCCGAAAATCCGTTTCGGATTGCAAGCGAAGAATCTTTGCCACTGCGTATAGTATCCGCCCAGCACCCTCTAGTGGTCGTCTTCCAAATATAAGACTCACTGCAATCCTATGCATGTGTACTCAGAAATCCCATAGTGTTCAATAGCCTTGTTTAGAATGCCGACACAACACAATTTGGGTTGGTGAGAAGTTTATTTATTCAATTTGCAAATCGGGTGCGTCTCCACACATACCTTTCAACAAGCAGGCAGGCTGGAGAGGCCACACCCACGTTACAATGCTTTTATTCCTTTTGGTTCCCTCCCCAGAATACCTAATAGGCTCACTCCTCTTCGTCCTCCTCCCTTATCTGTGCATTCTCTATTTATGAGGAGTCAACACTTTATCTTTCTCAAAGGGGCCGTTTTGGGTTCGTAGCAGCCTTGAATGTTACAGAGTGTGCCTTATCCCTCGGCTGGTTTTTGTGTCTAAATTTCCTCCCCCTCACTTCTCTGGGCCTCCTTTGTTTTAGCTAGCATCTTGTGCTAGTACGTAGGTACATCCATCTTTTGCCCCCCACCGCAGTCACCCACTCCAATTTACTGGCTTTACATTTTCGTTTCTGTGTTTCAAATCACGGATTCTAATTCATATTCTACAGACTTACTCCTAGGAAAGTGTGTATAGGATTGCAGTCTGAAAGCTTATTCCATAGCGCTTTGCGATCCTTGGGTAGTTTAACCTCAAAGGAGTCTGGGGAGCCCAGAGCAACAAGATTAAATAAGAATGTGAATCCAACACATCCAGTCGCCCTCCGCCGCTTTCCAGGAGCAGCGCCGCCACCGCGCTCGGAGGGGCGGGGGCTGTCCGAGGAGGGCGAGCCAGGCAGGCAGCCGCCCAGGGAGGGAGGGAGAGGTCTGTGACGCAGCCTGACGCACCCCCGCTTCCGCCAGCCAACCCCCCTCCATTGGGGAGCCGCTGCCCGTTGACATAAGCACAGAGGCTGCTCTCATGGGCGGGGCTGTGGCTTGCCGGGCGCGGCCCCCGCCAAGGTGCGCCATCCGGTCTGCAGTTCAGGAGTTCGACTCCCGCTGGGGGCGCTCCGCGCACACTCTCCGCACAAGCAGTACACTGGAACGCAGAAGTCCCTCCCGACGGCAGCCCTCCGCGCTGAGGTGCGACGCCAGCCCAGTGGGCGCCAGTGGGGGGAGCGAGGACCCCGGTGAGCCCGCCGCCCGTTTTGCTGTCGCTCTCTGGCCCAGCAGCAGGGCCATATTAACCCATGGCTGGGCCCCTAGGCTTTTAGGTATTTTGGGTGCCCCCTGCCCCACTAAATGGAAGCCGCTGGTTTCTCCTCCCCATCTTTGCAAATACGGTAAGGCCTCTGCAGCTCAGTCAGTGCATCACTTTTCCCCATCTATTTGTTGTTCAGTCGCTAAGTCGTTTGTTTCGGACTCTTCGCAACCCCGCGGACCACAGCATGCCAGGCCTCCCTGTCCTCCACTAGCTTCCGGAGTTGGCCCAATTTCATGTTCATTCCTTCGGTGACACTGTCTAACCATCTCATCCTCTGCCGCCCCCTCTTCCTTTTGCCTTCAACCTTTCCCAGCATGAGGGTCTTTTTCTAAAGAGTCCTCTCTTCTCATGAGGTGGCCAAAGTATTTGAGCTTCAGCTTCAGGATTTGTCCTTCCAGGGAGCAATCAGGCTTGACTTCCTGGAGGATTGACCGATCGGATCTCCTTGCAGTCCAAGGGACTCTCAAGAGTCTTCTCCAACACCATAATTCGAAAGCATCTATTCTTCGGCGCTCTGCCTTTCTTATGGTCCAGCTCTCACATCCATACATTGCTACTTGGAAAACCATAGCTTTGACTATGCAAACCTTTGTTGGCAGGGTGATGTCTTGGCTTTTGATTAAGTTGTCTAGGTTCGCCATAGTAAATGTTGGCCATAGCTCGCCCAAGAAGTAAACGTCTTTTAATTTCATGGCTGCAGTCACCATCTGCGGTGATCTTGGAGCCCAGGAAAATAAAGTCTGTCACTGCTTCCATTTCTTCCCCTTCTATTTGCCAGGAAGTGATGGGAGTGGTTGCCATGATCTTAGTTTTTTTTGATGTTGAGCTTCAAGCCAATTTGTGCACTTTTCTCTTTCATCCTCATCAGAAGGTTCTTGAGGTCTTCCTCACTTTCTGCCATTAGAGTGGTATCATCTGCATATCTGAGGTTGTTGATATTTCTCCCAGCAATCTTGATTCCAGCTTGTGAATCATCCAGCCCAGCCTTTCTCATGATGTACTCTGCATATAAGTTAAATAAGCAGGGTGACAGCATACAGCCTTGTCGTACTCCTTTCCCAATTTGAAACCAATCGGTGGTTCCATGTCCAGTTCTAACTGTTGCTTCCTGGCCCGCATACAGGTTTCCCAGAAGACAGATCAGGTGGTCTGGTACTCCCATCTCTTCCAGAACTTGCCACAGTTTGTTGTGATCCACTCAATCAAAGGCTTTGGCATAGTCAATGAAGCAGAAGTAGATTTTTTCTGAAACTCTCTTGCTTTCTCTATGATCCAGCGAATGTTGGCAATTTGATCGCTAGTTCCTCTGCCTCTTCGGAAACCAGCTTGTACATCTGGTAGTTCTCGATTCATACTGCTGAAGCCTAGCTTGTAGGATTTTGAGCATGACCTTGCTAGCATGTGAAATGAGTGCAATGGTGCGGTAGTCTGAACAATCTTTGGCATTGCCCTTCTTTGGGATTGGAATGTAAACTGTCTTCCAGTCTTGTGGCCATTGCTGGGTTTTCCAAATTTGCTGGCATATGGAGTGCAGCACTTTGACAGCATCATCTTTTAAGATTTTGAGTAGCTCAGCTGGAATGCTGTCACCTCCACTAGCTTTGTTGTTAGTGATGCTTTCTAAAGCCCACTTGATTTCACACTCCAGGATGTCAGGTTCGAGCTCAGTGACCGCACCATTGTGGTTATCAGGAACATTTAGATCGGCCTTATATAGTTCCTCTGTGTATTCTTGCCACCTCTTCTTAATCTCATCTGCTTCTTAGGTCCTTGCCGTTCTTGTCCTTTATTGTGCCTACCTTAGCATGAAATTGTTCTTTGACATCTCCAATTTTCTTGAAAAGATCTCTAGTCTTTCCTCTGTTGTTTTCCTCTATTTCTTTGCATTGCTCATTTAGGAAGGCCTTCCTATCTCTCCCCATCTATTGCCTTGTTACAAAACACATGCACACACCCATTTTTGCAGCCAACCCCCAACCTTAGGCAATCCAGCTGCAGGTGGGCTTCTTCTCCTCAGAAACGGACCTAGACTTGCATGGAAGCTCCCCACCCACCCCCACTCCTAAGGCAGCAGAAACACAGGCAGAAATCTGGGGGGCAAGAAATGGAAAAGCCAGGTACTCTTAAGTTGTTCCCAAAAGGGGAAAACAAAACTCACAAGCAGACCCAAGAACCAATCAGCATCAGCAAGAACCAATTCAAGAGACTGTCAAAAGGAAGGGTCAAAGTTCCTAAGGTATGACAGCAGGATAATGGGATTATCTTCTTTTCCCAGGGTGGGTGACATGGCACACAGAGTTCAAGCTGGAGTATTTGAGGCCTGACCTGAGGTTTAGGAAAAGTGTCTAGAGTTCATCTTGTTCATCTGGATCCCCAGCATATAGTTCCTGACTATTGTCCAGTTTGCAACGCAGGATTGACAAACAATTGTCATCAGCAGGCAGGTTTGGCTTGAGTGGTGTTGCCTGGCATCCCGGCATACACTGTCTGTGACTGCACATTCAGGCATAGTACCAATGAAAGAAAGAAAATAATTTAGGAAATGATTCAGGAAAGTAAATGAAATCATGAAAGGTGACAAAACTTGAATGGTAAGTACATATTTATTTAATTTAATTTTTATCCCGCCTTTCTGCCCCATGGGCACCCAAGGCGGCTTACAACATTAAAAATCACTTTAAATACCACAAGGATTAAAACAATGTTAAAAACAATATTTAAACAGTTAAAAATTTAAAACAAGCAAGCCCCGGGGATCCTTTAAAATATAAGATGAAAAATATAAAATGCCAGCCAGCCTGTCAACAACATATTATCCCCATAGTGCAGCCGAAGTTGGAGCAGGATTGGCTTGCTCAAGGGCACCTAGTGATTTCGTGGCATAGGCAAGATTCAAACCAGAAAAATCTTTGGTTATCTTGGCCACTTTTCTACACCAACTACAACCCTACGTACGCCGACTGCAATGCTTCCTTGGTAGGCTGAAGCCTTTGTTTTCACAGTCATTCCTTACTCCTTCTCAGTTGTCTTGGACCCTGCTTCGTCTTGTAAGGCATGCAAACATGCTCAGAAAGCTCTATTCTGCACCAGAAGTTGCACCAAGCAGCCGATGGTTTGATCAGGCAAAGGTCGATCAATGGTTGATGGTTCGATCTCTGCTACCTCTATTGCTGAGCCTTTTGCATTCTCAGAAAAGTTAGAGAGAGGATGGTATGAAGAACAGAAACCACCTCAGCCTTGCACAAACAGGTATCTTGAACACTCAGTGGACCTGTTGCCTTCACTGGTCCAGAGCGATCTGCTCATCTTGAATTTCTTCCACACTGTCAGCAGCTGCCTCCAAATCTGGAGGAATCTCATTCTTTGTAACTTGGCTTTGTGGCTTTTGGCAAAGAGTCACAGTGATACCTTCACAAAGCCAAAAAATGGGGACAAGGGCCTCTGTGAAGACAGCATGGAAAGAATGGAGGTGCTTCATATGATCATCTACGCCATAGAAGGAAAGAATTCCTTGGTCATGGTTCAACCGCACTCCAATAAATTTGCACACAGGCTCTTTTATCTTATGAGAGTTGCCATTGTGCCAGGCCAAGTAGCAGTCTTCTTGGACATGCAAGCCCCAGGAGAACTTATCCAGCCCAATGGTGAATGTACGACCAGCTCGTTTAGCCCTTGAGATGGTCTTGTAAGCAACACCAACAATAGCAGAGTGGCCGGACAGCTTAACCTCCCAGTAGGTGCTGCCCTGGTTGAAGTTCTCAACACACATGACCTGCCAGGGCTGAAACCGTTGTGGGTCATTTGGCTGTGCACCACAAAAACCTTGACGATGGATTACCTTCCGATTGTGATCAGACAACTGCAGGTAGTGGTTAGCCGTGGTGGGATCAAAGGTCAAATTCTGATTATCTGTGGGGGTGACAAGAGTATCAGATCAAGAACGCACCAGAACAGTCTTTAGTTATTTTCTGATTATTCAGAAAATTATTCACCCCTGCTAACTGAGCAAGAACTTTTTCAAGTGGTGTTCCTCTTATATTTATATTAGCAGGGGGAGAGTAATTGTCCCTCTGCATCCTAGCGCAGTGTCTTTTCTAGTGCTGGTAGTGTTTTGCATATTTTGGGATAGGGAGCCATTTAGCATCAACTCTGTCCAACTCTGTCCTCAAAATAGGCCAACGTACCTCTTCATACACTGGCGCAATGATAGCCCTGTTGGCTTAGAAGTCCACCCACTCACAGACACACCACAAATGCAGGTGCTACATCAAAAAAAATGCTGGGCCAACATCATTCAGGCATCATTGGGTGCCAATAAAGCTCCACGAGCAGAGAGGCCAAAACAGGATGGAGATTAGGGCATGACACGGAGGGATGAAGCAAAGCATGGCATATTAGTCCAACCCGCCCTCAAACAATAAACACGCCTCAAACCCTGGGAAAAAACTACACCAATTATGATAGGTAGGTGTAACCCTATAAAGAACAACAGAGAAAAGAAAGCAGCATTTCAGAAGCCCTGTGGTGTTGAATGGTAGTCTTGTTAATGAGGCGGAGAGTTACATATTAAGACCACTGAATTCTTGAGTCAGACCATGGATCCATCTAGCTCAGCATTGTCTAAGCTGGTTGACAGCAACTCTCCAGACTCTCAGATCAGGGAGAGTTTTCCTAGCCCTACCTGGACATACCAAGAATTACACCTGGGACCTTCTGCATGAAAACATGTGCTTTACCATGGACGTATGACCCCTCTGCTTTCAAATATTGTGACAGTTTTCAGCAATATAGGTTTTTACAATTGCCTCACAGAAGGTACTTCAGTTTCTCAAGAGCAAAGGTAAAAGTCACCCCATGACCGAAAAGGTGACCAACTGTAGGGGGCAGTGCTCATCTCCATTTCTAAGCCAAAGAGCCGGTGTTTGTCCGAGCACAAGCTTCCATGGTCATGTGGCCAGCATGACTATCCGCCGTAGTGCACGGAACACCGTTACCTTCCTACCGAAGCGGTACCTATTTATCTACTCACATTTTTGCGTACTTTCAAATTGCTAGGTTGGCAGGAGCTGGGCCAAGTGGCAGGAGCTCACTCTGTTGCGTGGTCTCAAACTCCCAACCTTCCAGTCAGAAAGCCCAGCAGCAGGGGTTTAACCCGCAGCGCCACCATGTCCCTCAAGAGTAGTCATCTATAAACTGCAAAAAATGTTCCCAATACTTTTGCGTACAAAGATGTACTTGTGAACCTGCTCCCTGCTTGTCTGCAGCCTAGAGCATTCCTTACCTTTTAAGAATGTCTCTCTTAACTCATGCTTTGGAAGGCAGGGTCCAGTCTTCCTCACAACTAACTTTGGCTCTGGCGAGACTGCTGAGCAAGACAAAAAAGGTATGTATGTGGGGGAATGAACAGCAAGAAGAAAGGAGACAGTCACTTTAGGCAGCAGTTTTCACACAGTGGAGAAGTCAAGACTCACCAATGGGTTAAGGGAGCCTGGGATAGGAGGTGGGGCACCAACGCAGGTTTTGATAGGGAGGGGACAGCAATTTCAGTGGGGGAGACAACAACAGGGACCAGATTCACAGGAAGGTTTGTTCCTTCTAGAGAACATTTCTGTGTTCAACGTGCTTTACAATTCTCACGCCGTAAACATGTTTAAAATCCTATTAATTACACATCAGCCATGGGACGTGGTGGCACAGCGAGTTAATCCGCTGTTGCTGAGCTTTCAACTGCAAGGTTGGGAGTTCGAGACTGCGTGACGGAGTGAGCTCCCGTTGCTTGTCCCAGCTCCTGCCAACCTAGCAGTTCGAAAGCACCTAAATGCAAGTTAAGTAGATAAATAGGGACCACTTCAGTGGGAAGGTAACGGTGTTCCGTGTGCTATGGTGTAGAGTCATGCTGGCCACATGATCGGACAAAAACGCCGGCTCTACAGGCTTTGAAACGGAGATGAGCACCGCCCCCTACAGTCGGTCACGACTAGACCATTCGGTCGTGGGGAAACCTTTACCTTTACCTTTTTATGAATATGTAAGTCTTCCCACTCATGGGATTCTTGACCTGTGGCATCTGAGAGCCGCACAGATGTGGGCAATCACCGACCCCAGCCATCTCTATTCCACAGGCGTGGGCAAGACAGGGCAGTGCCATGTAGTCACCTTGGCAGTGAGGCCAGGCAACACCTGTCATACTCTTACATACCACTATGTGGTACAATTGGTTGAAAAGCACTGGAGTCACTGATCCTCAAAAGGCTACTCTCAACTGTGCGCCACTTTGCACCACTTAAAACTACCCAATTACCTTTTGTGTCAGCCACCCGTAGATCCAAAGAATTTGAGACAGCCTCTTGAAGCCGGGCAACCTCATTGACGAATGCAGTGATGGGTTCCACACTGCTGGACAAATTAACTGCTAGACTTGGAGGCACTTCTAAGTTGCCAGGAGAAGGGAGAAGCAGCAGTTCCTACAAGAAATAGGAAATGCAGAAGCCACAAAGCTTGGTTATTTACAAGAGCAGAGTTGACCCCAAAATCATTAGCACCTTAGGCAAGCCTGCAACACTTGAGCCTGGCATTTTCCACTCCTGGTGGGTCTATTTGTGGGTTTGACTGGTTCTGATGGAGCATCCTTCCCTCCACCCTATTTTCCCAGTCAGCTGACTGCTCCTTTCTTGGACCTTGTGGAGATCCTCACTACACTTCATATCCTTTTCACAGAATAAATTACAAAAGGATGTGTACAAATGAAATTCAATGGCACCACTGGGGTTTCTTTATTTTAATATATAGCAAAACAGTGCCCTGTGGATCTCAAGGGCCCAAGTACTGCCTTTCCCTTAGACTCAAGATGGGTTTCACATGCTGTACAGGTGCATGCTAACTGGCAGGGCCAACACCAGTGCATGACACCCTAAGGAAATTGCTGGGGTCTAAGGACTCTATGGGGCCCCCACTGTCAATGTCTGCCCTCTCCCCTGGGAGGACTAAACACTGCTGTAATCACTGGATGCTGCCGCTATTGACCCACTGGGGTAAGCAGAACCTTCCCCATCCATGGTACAGTGAGAGGGGACAACCAATGTGGGGGAGACCGTATACACCGACATGGGCAACTTGCCAAAGGTTCTCTCCAATCTGGCGCCAGGCCTGCTAACTGGCAGCAAGGGCTCTTCTACACAAGCACCACAGGTACCTCCAGAAACGTCAGGTCATCCGTACAGGCCAGCAGCTCCTCTGCCTTCTTGTTGAGCTGGGTGCGGGTGAGGAGCTGGTGCTGCAGCTGATCCCAGTTCTCTTGCACTTGGCCGAGAACAGCAGCCTGCTCCCTCTCTATGCTCTCTACGGCTTTCCTCTGGCATTCCTTCAGGGCTTCCATGAGATGGGCAAACTTCTGCATCACTCCGGCTTTTAACTTCTCAGAGCAATCCTGGATGAGAAGGAGGGAAGCTGGGGAGATGTCAAGCTGACCACAGCGGCAGAAGCAGCAGCAATTCCCATCCCTCACCCTCAAATGGTTGACATTCCTTAGTGAATGGGTGGACTCTACATCCCTCTTACTGAGGACAAGAAACAAATAGTAGGGAGAGCAGAGAAAGTGAGTGCTATTTTATCCATTTATTACAGTATTTATATTCAGTGGGCCTTCCTTATCCGGATCCAAACTTGCTGCTGGAGGCCTCACCGGACGTCCCTTCCAATCATGTTTGGGAGGTCTAATGAGGTGTGGGGAGGTCGTGTGTAGCCAGTCGCCCACCTCAGAAGGTCTCCCAGCTGCTTCTGACAGTTCCAGAAGTATTATTCTATGAGAGAAACCGTCATTCTGTCTTGCCTCCCGAGCTTTCATAGGCAGCCTGAAAGCATGCCTCAGACTAGGGTCGCAAGATGTTCTCTATTGCTGGCTGACTCCTTCATAACCCCACATTCCTCCACCACGGCTTTCTAGTCAACCTTCCAAAATGGAGGCCACAGCTGATCCTGCTTAGCTTTTTCAGGCAAGGCAATAGCTCAACCTCCAGACTACACCTCCTGCCACAAGATACTATCTATGCCTTGAAGGCATGAAGAGTTAGAAGAAAAAAATGGCAGAAAATAGTTATTTTTATTTTTATTTAATGGCAGAAAAGAAGTTTGTTTATTCAGCAGCTGCAATTCATCCATGACAACCTGCCGGTGGAATAGGGACAGAGACAAAACAATCTGAGGTAGACACTTGCTCCTTGTAGCACATTTATGGACTTTCTACCTTAACGGTGGCAGTCTGCTGATCCAGTTTCTGTATTGCTTCTGTGATCCTTTCTGCTTCATAGTCACTTTTCTTCAGAGTTTCTTTTAAAGATTCCTACCACAAAAAAAGCATTAAGCATTTAAATGGTCTTTCAAGCATTTTAAAGCAATTAGTGATTTTCAACTATTTTCATCTCACGGCACACTGAGAAGGCCCTAAAATGGTCAAGGCACAGCTTCAAGTCTGTTGACAATTGACAAGGCCCACCACACTGCCAGCCAGGGCCTCACATCCCCCAATCCATTCAGGCACACCCATGCCCCACAGCAGAGAGGTTGAAAATGTCTGTCACAGCCACAGCTTTCTTTATTACAGTCAAAGGCCAGCATAAAACGTGAACATATAGTATAAAAGGACACAAGTGTCAAAGATTTCATTTTAGTAATACAATAGTAATAAATCTATATATATAAAAATGGACGTGGGTATGTGGGTGTGTATGTATGCGGGTGTGTATGTATGTATATTATGCATAGGCTCGGGAACGCCTGGACCAATCCGCACGAAACTTGGCAGGAATACACCTTGCAGCCTGGAAGGAAACACTGCGGGGGTCAGACCCCCCTACAGCCCCCGGGGGGGAGGGACAGCGAGGGGATTGTATTGGAGTGAAAGTGTGCTGCCACCCTGTGGTCACAAAGGATTCTGCAGGTCATGAGCTGGGATTGCACTCACTGAGCTGATACACAGGAAGAGACCTCAGAAACGAAAGTGAAACTGCTTTGCACTGCCTGAGTGGCCCAGGCTGGAAAGAGCATGATCCAGAGAGTTCCAACTAAACACCCAGTCGGATCTGAGAGGGACCTATTTCCAGAGGGCTAACTGGCCACCTCTTCCTGTTTCTCACACATCGGTGCTATCCTACCACAGGACCTGCAGACAGTGTTCAGTGAGTGTGACAATTTCATTACGCTCCTTTGCTTGATTCTGTCCCTGTATTCATTCCTTCACCTAATAGAGGCTGGGGATACTTTGTCCCCCGGGCAACGCCGGGTAACAAAAGGCTAGTTTAAAATAATCATTAACTACTTGACACTAAAATTAAGTTGTAACTACAGGAGTACATATAAACTCTAAAAACAGTTACTCTATTCTCTCCTTGCAGTCTGTCAAAGCTTGCTCTGCCAGTAGATTCAAGATAGACCATGTCTGAATTAGGGAACTAAAGATGGGTCAGCAAAGCTCCATGAGCATCTCTATGTTATCAAAGACGGGGGCCTGACTGCTTCATTTTAAAATGGGAGGCCTGGAAAGTCAGGGCACAATCCTAACCTACTTTCCAGCACCAGGATCAGGGCAATGCAGCTCCGAAGTGGGGGAACAAACACTCCCTTACCTTGAGGAAGCCTCTGTGACTGCCCCCCTCCAACTGCAGGATGCAGCACAGGCCCCCTTGGCACAGCTATGGCAGTGCTGGAAAGGTAGTCAGGATTGCACCCTCAGTCTCATCAGCATGGTCCCCTGAGCAAGAGAATCGACTGCACCCTGGGAGGTGAACAGCCTGCCTCGAAACAGGAGGTCTCTACCCCCCACATCGGGACAGATTTCAGTTCTGGTGATGTTAAGCGTGGCTCATGTCACCCACAGGGGCACGTTCACACAGAAATCACTGGTGAGTGGGCCCCCCTGTACCACTTACTTCTTTCCTCTTCCGCTCCTCTTCCAGGAGCACCTTCTCGTGGTTCCGGCATTCCTTCACAGAGCACTTGCAGCAGATGCACAGCTTCTCAGCCTGGCAGTACAGCTCCAAGGGCCAGCCATGCCTCGGGCACTTCCGGTCGTGAACAGCGACAGGCCTGTCGGGCCCACTTGCTGGCATTTCTGTGGATCTGAAAAACTCTACCAGCCCATCCAGTTGCACATTCTTGCTGAGCACCGGCCTCTCTGGGAAGTGTGTTCGGCATTCAGGGCAGGTGTAGCCCTTCTCAGTCGTCGAGCACTGCTCCTGTTTGTCCCAGTGGTTGTTGATGCACTGCTCACAGAAGCTGTGCCCACAGGGCACCGTGACAGGGACGGCAAATACCTCCAAACAAATGCAGCAGTTTAATTTCTCCTCCAGCTTTTTGGAACCCGGAGAAGCCATCTTCTCCGAAGCAAGCACAGCAGGGAGGAAGAGAAAATGAAACTCCAGCAGGCAGAGCTGTGACGTGCCTCTGGGGGGAGGCACAGAAACATTGGCCCACTGCCAGCTGGGTTCTTAAAGTGACAAGGAGAGCAGCTGTGTTGGTACTACTGTTTCCAAAAGGAAAAGGAAAATAAGAGCAGCTTCAGACTTCTGGTCCAAAGTTCTCCTTGAGTCTCCTGCTTAAGACAACATTGTCCATTGTGAAAGAGGTCAGAGGCCTGGTCAGGACCAACTGAAACTGCTGCGTATGTTCTTCAGGGGCAGAAAGACTTTTGCAGGGTCACTTCAGTTTTGATTTTTTCTTCTTCCTAGATTTTGAACCTTTTTTTCACTAGGCACCAGGAGATGCAGGCAAATGCCTGAGCAAGGCCCTTTTAATACTTGGTGGGGCCAGATTAGAGAGGGAAGGGGGTATTAACCTGGTATGTATCCACCTTTGGTATGGCTTGACTCCATTTGTATTGGTAAAACATGGCTCTAGTGTGGGAAAGAGCTGAAACTACATGCCTATCTCCTTTGTGTTTGAAAAAGGTGTGAGGTCATAGCTGGGGTCAGGAATGCAAATCTAATCAAGAAGGTTCAAATCTCCAGACAGTTTCCGTTGGTATAAATGTGTTCACGTTTTGATGACAGATGTAAAAATGTGTGTTTCAGTGCATTAATAAAGTAGGATGTAAAGAAAGAGAATCAATGTTAGAACCAGGTGGATACATACTGGAGTAGACGAGTGCGTCTCCAGCGAAGGTGGAGGGAGTGGGCAGAGACTGAACAACCTTCCAAAGTAGTTTGAGAGGCCAAGGCTGAGGGTGGCATGATGGAGGCTGAGGGGAGCAGGCCTCTGGAGAGAAGGTGGCCGGTCCTGCCTGACCTGGAGGCAAGCTGTACTGACCAACCCTCCTCCCTAGAGGTCACTAGAGGCCCAACGTAAGAAGAGGAAATTCCTGAATTTGGAGATTGTCGCTCCAACCCCAATGGCCTCAGACAGGCCAAGATGACTAGGAGTCTTTGCCCCTCCCCAGTTTGATCCTCTGACCCTTTCCCCCACTGCCAGGGCCAGTCAGGATGGCACATACCAAAACAGTAATGCCTTGAATTTTCCTTTCACAGGGAAGATGGTCCACTCCCAGTTAATTGCATGTGTTTTCCCTGCAATTTATTCAGCTCTGTAGCATCATTTTTGCATCGTGAAACAAGTAGAATTATCCCCCCTTCTTTTGTTTCCTGGCTGGCATGACTCTCCATATGCTCCCTTGACATTGTCTACCACATACCATGGCAACAGAGAACAGGGGGCTCAGGATCATTGAGGAGCTCCTTCCCCCTCTGGGGTCTAAAAAATCAAAGCAGTTTTGGGACTGATATGGCTTCTACTCCCCCCCCGTCTCTTCTTTTGTATCTGCCATGGTATGGGTGTTTCTGGCCAATCATGTAAAGATGAATGCCTAGCTGGTGAGAGCAAGTCCCTCGGCTGGACTCAAACTCATCTGGCTCCCAGCCTGTACCTGTGTGCAGTGAACCATCACCCTGCTTTGCTTGAGTGCTGTTGAGGGTCCATTTGTCCCAGTCTTTGCCCTGGCAAAAAAAGGTTCCTTCCAGCTGGCAGATGCCACTACAGTGACTTGGCTATGGAGAGCTTTGGCTGCCCTCTTTCTAGCCTTGCTCTGCTCAGAAGGGCATTCTATCGATGTGTTCAGACATGCGCCATCCTCCCAACCGTAATCCAAACATGCTTTACGGTGGCCCTTGTGCCAGCCAAATAATGCTGGCCTACCTGTGCCAGCCTAACTCCAAGTTAGGATTGAGCTCTTAGTGTAGTAGCTTGATGTTGAACCTCAGCACTGTTCTGCTGAGTCACTTGTGCCAGCACTGGGTCACAGTGCACGTATGGACAGGAGGACTGCAGGTGTGGATGTCACAGAGAGAGGGACTGAGGGCGCAATCCTAAACTGAGTTAGGCCGGCATAAACTAAGCCAGCAAAGTTTGGCCGGCACAAGGGACACCATAAAATATGTTTGGACCATTCTCGGAGTCAGAGAGTCAGACGTGAGCCATCCTCCCTGACCCCTGGAGTAGTCCAAACATGCTTTATGGTGTGGCTCTTGTGCTGGCCAAACTTTGCTGCCTTAGTTTACGCTGGCCTAACTCCAGTTTAGGATTGCGCTCTGAGAGAGAGGCACAAAACAGAGTGTAATGTTCGTAGCTGCATCCCTTTTTAGGTTATTCAGTACTAAGGATGATTTGGAAAATTAATTTATGTATCCATGAATACCGTCATCTTTATCCTAAGGATGACTCATTCCGCCTTGGAGTAATTTACTCAGGTCCCTTCCACTTCTCTATTGTCAGCGCCTGTCCAATAATATGTGTTCATCCAAATTCCATACCAAAGACCCAAGAATCTGCATTTTGCATTCCCTGCCCTGCCAGCCCCCATTTTCATACTTGCTCCTACTCAGCACAAACAGTCCCTGTAAGGAGTCCATGCTACTAGCTGGTGCGGCACCTTCCAGCATTTGGCAATGATGTCATAGGTCAGCACTAATTTCCAGTTCAGACAGCCTGCAAGCTGCGTGGATCTCTGCTTCCAGCTGCACAGCTGACCAGAAACAATGCTCAGCACTCCAGGAACGTGGGCAGGGAAGAGCTGGGTAGAGATGCTGTATTTGGGAAGAACGGCAGTACATAGTATATATGAACTAGCTGGGATCCTCTGGCATGGCAAGGTACCAAGGTGACCCAAGTCCACCTGCCACTGAGGCAGCATGCGAAATGATGCCCACATATAATTTTTATTTGAAGAATTTATACCACGCTTTTCCCAAGCGGAAGCAAGTGCCCAAGGTGGCTTACAGAGCTACATAATGAAGTATAATGTACGTTAAAAAAAAATCAAAAACAAAGCATTAAAAGTTTAACGTTTAATTTAATATTGGGCCTTATTTTCCCTTTTCTAAATGACTCCTGACTTCATATGCAAAGTCAGGGTTTTTTCTGTCCCAGCATACATCTTTTTTGCATGCTACACTGTATTTCTTGGCTAATCTGTTGCCCACGTACCACCCAGTTTAGAGGCATGCTTTAAGTTGTCTTCAAAGTCTGGTTGGGATCTTACCATCCTGAATAAGTTCATGTCATCAACAGACCTGGTTACCCTATAGGATTACAATACTATTGGATGCCAGATTATTGAAATTTACTGTACCTAGCTCCTCATTTTTTTTGTTTATACACCTCATGAAACCGACTGTTGCTTCTGAAAGCTCATGCTACTAATAAGTAATTTCTAAGGTGGCTACTAGTGTCCAACAACAGCAGGGAAAACTACCAGTGTCTGCTGAACCCCTGAATTTAAAAGAAACAGCAGATAGATTGTTCCACCCTTCAGAGACTAGGATTACTCCCATGTGCTTCTCCCCATTCTAAAATGCAGTCTTGTAGGATATTTATAGCATGTTTATTCATACTTTTAAAGTTAAAGATATTCACTATTCAATAGCAACTGTGTGCTTTGCAAGATATCATGTATGACCTGATCCAATTCAGATGAAGAAATTTTGCTGAGACATCTTAAGAGTTGCGGCACAACAAAAATTACTTTCTTTTGCCAGAAAGTGAGTGCAGTACTTGGTCCCCGATCCAGCAGAACAGAAGTTAAGTTTTCCAGTAGTCTTAACCATGTTGGCACAATTGGTGCGGCTCCTTCAAGGACATTTTTTTTTCCATATTTTGACAAGTCTTCTGAGATATCCGTAAGACAGATGTGAGCTGCATCTCTTTTTCAAGTGGTGAATACTTGTATCAAATAATGGCATATAAAGTAAGCATCAAATCCAGCTGCAGCCTCTATTTCCCAATTCTGCGTGTGAAGGATTCTGTGTTGCACTGCAGTTGTTCTGCTCAGGGACCTCCTCTTGGAAAAGAGGGGGTCAGTCATCTCAGTAAATGCCATAAGTGAGCTCGTCGCTGTCCCGGTACCTGTCCAGATATCTCAAAGGCTGGCGGTGTGGAAACTTCTTCTGTGGGGCATGATATTTGGGGGGCCACACAAAATCAAACACCGGCTCCTTCATGTCTGCAAGAAGAAGGTAGCATGTTAGCACATCTCAGAGGCAGGGCAGGGCAGGTCTTCTTAGGCGTTAAAAATTGGTTGGGGGGCAGGAAGCAAAGAGTGTTGGGGGCGGTCAATGGACAATTTTTATAATGGCGAGAGTTGAAAAGCAGAGTGCCCCAGGAATCTGTCTTGGGTGCAGTTCTTTTCAACTTATTCAGAAATGACCTAGAGACAGGCATAAGCAGCGAGGTGGCCAAGTTTGCGGATGACACAAAACTTTTCCGAGTGGAGAAAACCCGAAAGGATTGTGAAGAGCTCCAGAGGGATCTCTCCACACTGGGGGAATGGGCAGCCAAATGACAGATGTGTTTCAATGTAGACAAATGTAAAGTGATGCACATTGGGGCAAAAAATTAAAACTTCACCTATAGGCTAATGGGTTCTGAGCTGTCTGTGACAGTTCAGAAGAGAGATCTTGGGGTGCTGGTGGACAACTCGATGAAGGTGTCGACCCAGTTTGCGGCAGCAGTGAAGAGGGCCCATTCCATGCTTGGGGTAATTAAAAAAAGGGGTTGAGAATAAAACTGCCATGTACAAATAGTACTGTGTACAATTCTGGTCGCCCCACCTCAAAAAAGATATATGGGAACGAGAGAAGGTGCAGAAGAGAGTGATCAAAATGATTACTGGGCTGGGGCACCTCTCATATGAGGAAAGGCTACAGCGTTTGGGGTCTTCAGTCTACAAAAAAGGCGCCTAAGGGGGTCTTGATGGAGATGTACAAAATTCTGCACGGGATGGATAAAGTGGATAGAGGGAGGTTTTTTTCCCCTCTCTTACAATACCAGAACCAGGGGACATCCACTAAAATTGAGTGTTGGGAGAGTGAGAACAGACAAGGAAATACTTTTTTTTACCCAGTGGGTAATTAAACTATGGAACTCCTTGCCAGAGGAGGTGGTAATGGCATCTGACTGAGGTGCCTTTAAAAGGGGACTTGACAGATTTCTAGAGGAAAGGTCCATTGCAGGCTACAGGCCATGATGGATAGTGCAACCTCCATACTTCAGAAGTAAGCTACCTCAGAATGCCAGATGCAGGGGAGTGGCAATGAGATATCTAGTTGTCTTGTGTGCTCCCTGAGGCATCTGGTGGGCCACTGTGAGATACAAGAAGCTGCACTAGATGGACTTTAGCCTCATCCACTGGGGCTCTTATGTTCTTAAGACAACAAGCACCACACACCATGTTTAATGGGCCTGCATCTATTCTGGGCCTATGAGATCAACTGACCCAAAGAGCCTCAAATGGACTCTTAGATTCTGAACTAAATAATTCTGATTTCACATATATACATTAAGGAATTGCTAGCTAGAGCCAGTTTGTCCCTGAAACTGCACTAGTTACTGAATACGGCCTCATCTTGAAGTGTTGTCTCTTGTAGAAGCCTAAGAATCTTTGCTGAGTTTTTTGTTCCCAACTGTTAGAACTGAAAACCTGAAAATGCACAAGCAGTTCCTGCTCGTGACTGAACTCTCTTGATCAAACATTCACTAAGCACTGCTCTTGAAATAATGTGATGGAGGAGTGCTGCAAGTCCCCTTAGATCTAGCAGCTAACCTTTTGGGGTGGGTGGAAATCACACTCACTCGTGCGGTGGCCATGTGGATTATCTGTATAATTTGGAGAGCCAAATTCCTTCTCTATTTGCTTTGAAAGTAGCAATGGGATGAGTGTCTATTATCCTCTCCCATGGTGGCTCAGACATTTGCAGTGACCCTGCTGCAGTTTCACCACTATCTTCCCTGTCTTATTTCTACCTCAGCAATTCTAGCTGATCAGTGATCACACACTAGACATCACAGTGCTGTGGACCCCAATTTAGCTGTGTGCTAATGATAGCATGGCAAATCAAGATTATTTACACTGAAGAGAACAGTTCATGTGACAATCCTACTCTATCAAACTTGAAGAGTAGGTCTTTTGCAGAAATAATCCCATCCCCAGGTCCCATATTATGTTGAATCCCCTCCTTTCCTCCACCTGATGGATGAGGGGCTTGCACTACTTTCCATCATGTTATCCAGGCTGCAGCTGGATTGCCAGTGTTTTTTGTTTTTTTTCTGGCAAGAAACAAGGTACTGGTTTTCAAACTAGTACCCTGTCTCTTAATACTCCAACAGCATAATTCTAGCCACACCTTTTCAGATGGAAGTCCCATGAAATTCAATGGAACTCACGTCCAGGAAAGTATGCAAGGATTACAGCCTAAGTGGCTTCAGACCGTGGTATCTTCTGCCACATGAAACTCTTGATGGTCCCTGTAATATTTGGTCAGTGGAAATTCATGAGTGGTCCTTCTTAGTGATGGATCTTTCCCTGTAGAACTACCTGCTGTATGAGGTGTGCTTGGTGCCTTTTCGGTCAGCCTTGTTGCACTTACTGAAGACTTCTCTGCCAAGACAGCTGTGCAGATTTGTCCTAAGTCTCTTCCACTTTGACTAAGGTGACTTAGGGCCCAATCCTATCCAACTTTCTGGTGCTGATGCAGCTGAAATGCAGCCCCAAGGTAAGTGAACAAATGTTCCTTTACCTTGAGGAGGCCTCCATGACTATCCCCCTACCACAGAATGCAGCACACACCCCATTGGGGCAGCTACACCAGGGCTGGAAAATAGGATAGGATTTCAGTGGCAGTGCTCAATTATTGTAGAAGAATCCTACAATCCTTACCAATACGGATACTGTTTTCTTGTTTTAAGGATTGTAGTTCTCTCCCACTCTGGGAACTTGGAGCAGAGGAGGATCCCAGATTATTTAAACTCTTACATTTTAAAGCTAGCATGCTGCCAAAAATATTGCACACTGATTAGGAAATGAGAGCGTGAATTAATTCTAGATATTCCGCATGTGGCCCATTACTTACTGAGAAGCTGGTGAAAGACGTGTGTGACAGAATCATCCCACTGGCACTGGAAAAATGCCAATCCTGCTGGTGTCATGTCACTCTGATGCTTCTTGTAGAAGTCAAATGTCTTGAAGGTTCGCATCTTGAGGCTATGGCTGAAAAAGATGAGAAAATGCAAGTGTGGTGGATTTCTTGGGCTGGTTGCAACCATGACTGCCCTTGTCCAAGTCACCCCCCCCCCATGTCCTTCAAGAAAAAAAGACACAGAGTACATAAATAAGACCACACGCTTAGGTTTACAGTACAGATATGCCTTCAGACATTAGTAAATGCCTGTCCAAGGAAACACTGGAAATTGTAATTCTGTGAGAGAACTAAACGTTGGGTAATTTGCACCTTTCACAAAGGAAGGAAAAAAGCATTAATTTCTCAGTCTGCTATTTCATGCCATAATTCAAGAGTAGGAATAAGAGGGGAGAATGTTATATGGATCCTTAAACTAAGGTTAAAAAAATCAGCCCAGATACCAAAATGATTTAACAGAAAGGTTTTGCCTGAAGGTCCTTCTGATGAGCAACAACAAAAGGTTTGAAAGGCAGCCTGTATCTTTATTTCAGAGGGAATAAACCTGGGGACAATAGTTTACAATAGGTAAGGTTTTCTGTTCAGCAGAAGGATTTCAATGTTTAAAATCAAATCTGGAGAAGGAAAACACACATGTGTTATGCTTTATATTCTTGTTAAACTTTTTTTAATTTTCCAAGATTACTAAACTGTTTATACCCCTTCTTTCAAGAAATAAGTTGCTGCTCTATTGAAAAGAGACAAAAATATCTATACTAATTATTCTACAGTAATACAATATTTGAAAAACTACCATGGTGTTGGACGCACATCTTCCGTGAAATCAATTGGACGGTCTTGCTTGAAGAGCAGGAAGACATAGCGGTGGTAACCAGTTCCTTTAGCAGGGAATGGAGGGAAGTAATGACAAATCTCCTTGCCTTCCTCTGTTTTATTGCCTGGAATGTTTGTCCTGTTCAGCATAAAATACAATCCAAAGTAAACTCTGCCTGCATGATGTCAAGAGTGCAAGCTGAAGCTGTACACATGAAACTGCCTTATACAGAGACAAAACAGTGGTGCATTCAGCCCAGTACCATCTACACCAGTGATGGCAAACCTAGGACATGCGTGTCAAAGCCGACACACCGCAACGTTTGGGGTGACACACCAACGTTCACCAAAGCCTGACAAAAATGGAATTTGCTTTACTCATTTTTCATGTTTGCAATTATTTGGTGTTTCTTTATATAATACAAAGCACCACACATGACTGGACTGTAGTTTTAGTTTAAATAAATGACTATAAAGAATTATTTGTCTTATGTTTGGGGGGGGGCATTGACACACCAGCAGAATCAAGTTAAGCATTTCCCAGTTTTGGGACACTGAGCCCAAAAGGTTCGCCATCACTGATCTACACTGACTGGTTTCCCAGGGTCTTTCCAAGAACCATGTGCTACCCAAGACTATTTAACTAGAGAAGGTGGACATTTATTCCATTTATATACTGCTCTGGCCTATGGGCTCAGTGGCTTACAGCATTTTTTTCAGCATGTTAATAAGAAGAGACTCAATCTTAAAATATATACCTAGTTTTGGAGGAATAAGCAAGTTCAAATGAACTCAAAATGACAAGGAAACATTAAAATCTACTGAAAGAGAAAAAACCACAGTCCTGGTTGTGCTGAGAACGTCCTATCCCTGAAGCTCTGCCCCAGGACTAAGTACCAAGATGTTAAGTACCAAGTACTAGTCTACCTCTATGCTGCTGCCTCCTCCAGCAACAACTCCTCCAACTGCTGGTGGCGACTACTAGAAAAGGTGCTGCTGAGTAGGATATGCTGGGCGGGAGGTCAGTCCTATGTGTGGTGGGGCCTCTGAGGCTCTGCCCAGGAAAAATGCAGATGTACCTGGACCGAACCAGGAACCATCCACATGCTAAGAATGTATTCTGTCACTCAAGCATGGTGTTTCCCCTACACAATCCTTGTACACAGATACAAGGACTGAGAAACACGTACAGTGTTATGGGGAAAATACCTCTTTATGAGAGAACTGACGTTTTATATTAAAAATTAAGAACACATTATTATTTTCATCTAAGCAAGTGGCAACACTTTCCCATCTGTATCCCTCTTGAATTATTATGCTGGCACCCATGTATAAATGGGTGGTCAAAAGCAGCATAAGAACATAAGAAGAGCCCCGCTGGATCAGGCCAAAGGCCTATCTAGTCCAGCTTCCTGTATCTCACAGTGGCCCACCAGGTGCCCCAGGGAGGCACGAGACAACAAGATGCTTGCATCCTGTTGCCACTCCCTTGCACCCAGTACTCTGAAGTAGCCTACTACTAATGTAAGGAGGTTGCACAACCCATCATGGCCTATAGCCCACGATGGACTTTTCTTCCAGAAATCCATCCAATCCCCTCTTAAAGGCATCTAGGCCAGATGTCATCACCACTTCCTGTGGCAAAGAGTTCCACAGATTAACTACCCGCTGGGTAAAAAAGTATTTCCTTTTATCTGTTTTAACTCTCCCAACCCTCAGTTTTAGCGGATGTCCCCTGGTTCTGATGTTTTGAGAGAGGGAAAAGAACATCCCTCTATCGACTCTATCCCTTCTGTGCATAATTTTGTATGTCTCAATCATGTTCCCCCTTAGGCGCCTTTTTTCTAGGCTGACTCTAAGGTGGTGTCCGGCCCACCTTCAGTTTCTATTCTGCTGGATTCTATCCCTTCTTTGACATAGATGGCCACCCCACCACCAACACGCCCTTCCCTGTCCCTCCTATAGAGTTTATAGCCTGGGATTGCAGTATCCCACTGGTTCTCTGCATTCCACCAGGTTTCCGTTATGCCTACTATATCAATGTTTTCCCTAGCCACCAAACATTCCAGTTTCCCCCATCTTTGCTCGGAGACTTCGGGCATTTGCATAATAAGCAGTGTTTGGCATTATTGTCTCATGTGTGCATTTGTGGTCTCAAGACCGGCACTTGATGCATGGACAAGGAATGTCTGCAGGATAGTTTAGTAGCTGCTGAAGACTGAAAATCAACTCCAATTTTATACAAGATTGTAAACAATAGCAAAACAACAACCAATACTTACACCAACCAGTGAACATACTCCAGACTACTGTCACGCAGGTGTCCATCTGTGTGCACAATATATACAGAAAATCAATTTAGTGACCATTCCTGTCCAATTATGTAGCAATTCACTGTAATCTTATTGTAGAATTTATTTCTTGTCCTTGCCCCAGCCTAGTCAGGCTTTTAAAAATTTCAGGTTAAAGAATTTCAGATTTTGCAGAGCTTTTCCTTTCAATACAGAAGTTCATTGGTCTTTTTTTGTCCCAATTTCACCATGGTTTTACCAACCTTGTTTTACAGCAGCACTTCTATCGAAAAACTGCTTCTAACCCTTGGAAAATTGTTTCCTAGCATTGTGCTAATGAGTTAAAAAAATGTCTCACATAGTAGGTCCCACCCCAATTCTGATTCAACAAGTCACAATTTTTATGTCCAACACCCACTTGTAAACAGAACCCCCACTGCCACATGATTAAACCATGCTATACAGTGAAAGGAAAACAATAAGTGTTTGGAACTGTGCGCTACAGACAGGGGGTGTTAAGTGAGAGCAAAGGCTCTCAGAACCCTTCCCCAAATTATTCAGATCTGCACTACAAGAGCAGGAAGGAGCAAAGTCAAGTTGACACAGAGTTACTAATAACTCAACATTGCACACGGACAATTTTTCTTTCTGATTAAGTACTCTTAATAATTTAAACATGATGTTACTCTGCAAGAGAGCCCAACTTTGCTAACCATCCGCAGTCAAAGTTTCTGCTGTTACTGCAGAATATGCAGCTTAACTACAAACCCCATTACAATAAAAGAACTGGCTCCACCACTAAGGTAAGGCAACCAGCTAAGCAAACAAAATATTTGATAGTCACCCAGGTTAGTGAGCAGAAGAGTCCAGAGAGATCCTTCATTTGCTTCAAATGAGACTTCAGGAAGGGTAAACGCCTACATAGAAAAATACAGCAAAGCTCATAAGGAAGGTCATTTGATTACGGTCCTGAGTGTTGCGAATTTAAGTTTCATTCCGGCTTTTGCCTGTCAACTACTTTCCGTGGAACAAGCCAAAATCAGAAAGTTCACTTAATTCCCTCTTTGCAACAGAGATCCCAGAATCTGATATGCCTTAATATTACCAATTTGGCTCAAGATGGACTTTTCACTTTTTAAAAATCAAAATGTAAAAAAAAGACTGAGGAGCAGCGGTAGTTAAGAATTTGACATCAGAGTGAAATTATTGCAGCAGTTATCTCATCATTAAAGTAGGAGGTAGTCCCAGCTCAGTTCCAGAAGGAAAAATGGCATAAAATTGTGACTGCTAGTGCAACAGTAACAGGCATAAGTTATAGGAACGGGGCTGAAACAGTGACCTCCGTTGCACCATCAATGGTCCTTTAACTCAGCAAGGCACATTCAAAAACTGAAGACAACCAGCACTGCAAGGAATGTGAATTTTCACAAGAGCTTCATTAAATTTTAGTGCTACTTTAAGGCGCCTTGATATAAACTGATTCCTAAAAGGGGTTGCTGGTGAAAGGTGGCCATTGTGTACAATGAATGCTGCATTTATAAACACCTTTCACAACAGAAAACAGAAGCATCCATTAAATACCACTAGAAAAAATATCAAGACATTTGCAAAATGCTCAAACGAGAGAATTTGGAAGCTATTTTCCTCAAAAGAACTATTTGATCTGCTTCTGCATTGCCTTTCACTAGATAATCTGTTCTTTCCCATAGCAGATATACTTGGTACAATACCTCTGTGGGCGTCACCAAATTCCCATGATAAACTGGCATAACATGATTCTCATCCTGGTTGTATTCGACCCTTAGGGAAACTCTGGGAATAAACGTGGCACCATCAAATAAATCCCTGTATAGTCCATAGTGTTCTGCTATGCGTTGCTTGTGATATGGGCCACTGGTTCTCTCCCATTCAGCTCTGACATCATCAAGTGGGACCAACACTGCAAGTGGAGAAAAGCATTCTGAATGTCCCAATTCTCTCAAATACAAAAAGACTTAGTGTGGACGGTACTCTGACCAAAAAAACGTACATGACCTGAGACGGGATGCTCTTTCCAGTTCTACATTGTTGAAGTTGTGTTTCATTACAGCTTTTCTCTCCTTAAGTTTGTTTGTCCGTGGTGGCAGAGGATAAGGTAAACCAATATCTATCTTTGCCTCCTCATCTAGGGAAGAGAAGAGAATATTCAAAAACAACACCTTATGCTGCTATGCCTACGGTTGTGCTAAGGGACAAACGATAAATGCCTGAGAAGCTAGACCAGTGATGGCAAACCAATGACACAAGTGTTGAAGGTGACACATCATGACGTTTTGGGTGACACGCCAGCATTTGCCAACACCCAACAACAACTGAATTCGTTTTTGTAATGATTTGGTGTTTCTTTATATAATGCATAGCCCTACACATGATTGGACTGTATTTTTTTTTAAATAAATCAATATGTAAATAATTGTTTCTCTTTTGTTAGGGGGTGGGGAGTAACATGCCAGCAGAGTCAAGTTAGACATTTTTGACACAGCAAACTGAAAATAAAAGGTTTGCCATCACTCAGGTAGACAAAGTCTTGCTTTATGGTAGAAGACTTGAAAACCACCGCTTGTTTGTTAGTAGGGAGCAAGCAGAAAGCATGCAAGGAGGCCAGGGACTTTTCTAGAGCCTCTGATTGGCAGCAACATCCAGAGGGGAAACCTAATTGTTTTGGCTGACCAATTAGACTAAATGAAGTATAGGACAAGGCACGGAAGTACGGCCATGGCTTTCTCATGTACTTCTTCCTTTTCTTTACCTCTCCCTTTTTTGAAATTTTGATAAAATTCAGCTGAACAACTGAAGCAAGAACAAACTTATGCTAAGTTCATTTTGACATTCCTGTCCTATTCCCGCAGAATTTGGTGACCCAGCCTTCCTTGGTGAAATCCCCCTTCAATTGAAGTTGCCAGACTTCCCCCTCTTATGTTTTATTTTGCAAAGATAGTTATCCTGCAGTGCAATCCAATGCATGTCTATTTGAGTCCCACTGTGCTCAATGGAGCTTCCTAAGCATGCATAGGCGGCAGCAGGCCAAAGAACAGGATCTGCAATTCTAACCTCCTTGGTGCCAGGGCCAGCACTGGTGCTGTGCTCTTCTGGGCTGGGGGAAGGGTATGGGGAACATGGAGTGGGCCCAAGCAGAGGGTGGGACTGGCAGTGGCCTCCACCGCTGTATCCTAGTCTCCGTATTGGGCTGTGAGGCCCAACATGGAGGTTCTCAAGTCTGCATTGGCAAAATAGCTGGTGCAAACTTGAGGAGGTCCATTGTGGGGCTAATACCCTTACCTGGGGGAAGGGGTGAATGTCCCATTCCCCTGAGGAGCCTCCGATGGTTGCTACGGCTCCTGTTGGATGCAGTGGTAGCCATTTTGGCACCACTACTCCTATGGGAGCCAGGCAGTTTAGGATTGGGCTGCCCTACGGGGAAGGTGTATCCTTAAAATAACCAGGTCCCAAACCATGAAGTGACTTATTAAAGATTAAAACAGTTTAAACTGAGCCCAGAAACAGACTGGCTGTCGGTATAACCAGTACTGAACAGGTGTAACCATTACAGAAGAGGTACAATGTGTGAGAATCATCATCATCTGTGTGATTGGGGAAGGGAGGGTGGAAACTTTTGTGGATGTGTTTAGAAAGCTGTTGAATTTACTAGAAAACAATAAATATTTATGGTTTGACTATAATAGAAACACATTTATTGTTTAGTTCTTCTAGCAAGAACAAGCTTAAACTGGACCTCAGATAGATTTTTTTTTCCTCCAGCAGTAAATAGTAACACCTTTCATATCCCTTCTGATCAAGTACCTTGCTTTGGAGAGCTGCGTTTTTTGTAGGTTTGCCACCAATGAGGCTTCTTATCCTCTTTTTCTGCCACTTCCCAGTAGCGAGTGAAGCTTCGATACTTTTCCAAATCTTCCAGTTTGCTAACATCAATATCTTCATTAGGCATTGGACCTAGAGGTACCCCCAGTTTGCAAAGAACAGCTAAAAATGACAAATAAAATGATTCATTTACAAATCCATCTGCCTAATCAGCAACACAGCAGGCTGAGTCTACGCTCCGGCCTCTTCCATTTAAGTGAAGTCATCACAGTCACAACAACAGCAAGAGAAAAAGAGACAATAGCTAACAGTAACACAAGTAATATTTTTAAAGCTGTCATGTTTCTGGCAGCACAAGCCTCAACTTTACTGTTTTAACAGCCCATTAAAAAAAGCAATAAATCAGATTATGGATCAGTAAACTCATAGGTATGTTTCCAGCTTCATCTGAACCAAAAGCCAGCGTGGTATAAGTGGTTCTCAAATGTTTTGGTCTCTGGAGCCCTGTACACTCCTGAAGAGAAGTCTTAGAGAGTCTTGCTAGTGCATGCACAGTCTTAGGGAACTGCCAGCACATGCACTGAGTGGTGCAACACTGAGCAGATGGCAGCCATCTATGTTGCGCTTGTGGAACCCCAAAGGGGTTTCAGGGGCACACTTTTAAAACACATTGAGGGCCCAATCCTATTCAACTTTCCAGCCATGATGCAACTGTGCCAATGGGTTGTATGCTGCATCCTGTAGTGGAGGACCAGTCATGGAGGCCTCCTCAAGGTAAGGGACCATTTGTTCCCTTACCCCAGGGTTGCACTGCAGCTGCATCAGCGCTGTAAAGTTGGATATGATTGGGCCCTGAATTAAAGCAGTGAGACCTGAACAAGTAGACTTGACTCTGGGTCTTCCTGATTCAAGAAGCTCAGTTGCTATCTCCTAACATAATGTATCTCAGAGGATTAATGGAAGAGTTAAAGAAGAACGAGGACCATTAAGTTTAGTGGGCCTTACTCCCAGGTAAATGTGTATAGGAATTCAGCTGAAGAGACTAAGGGCCAAATCCTATCTAATTTTCCAAGGCTGATGCAACCATGCCAAAATGGCACACAGTGGGGGGACAATCTGCCATGGGGGGACAGTCATGGAGGCCTCTGCAAGGTAAAGGAATGTTAGTTCCTGTACCTAGGGGGCTGCATTGCAGCTGCATCACTGCTAAAGTTGAATAGGATTGGGCCCTAAGGGTGCAATCTTAACCAAGTTTCCAGCACCAAGTCTTACCTACTACTTACCCCATTGGTAAGTCATGGCAACTTACTACCACACATTTCCTTATATTGTTCCCGTTATATCAACCCCTGCTAACTGGGCAAGAGGCACTTTTTCAAGTGGTGCTCCTCTTATATTTAGCAGGGGGAGAGTAACAGTCCCTCTTCACCCCTGCGCAGTGTCTTTTCTAGTGGCGGCTGCTGCTGGTGTTCTGCATTTTTTTTTTTAAGATTGTGAGCCCTTTGGGGACAGGGAGCCAATTAACTTTATTTTTTTTGCCTGTAAACCGCTTTGTGAACTTTTTGTTGAAAAGTGGTATATAAATACTGTTTGTTTGCTTGCTTTTGAGTAGACAGGAAAAAAATCATAGGAAAAATACCAGTTCTCTAGTCATTTTTTTTAAGTTAACCAGTTTGTTTCTGCCTTTGCACATGCAGAGTTCACTGGTCTAAGAATCTCTGTCTGAAGAAGTCCAACCCAAGTTCGTATGTTTTCACAGTAGCTTACAGTTCCACTGGGCGTTAGTTTGAAGGAACAATGGGCAATCATAAGCTACTTCGACCATGCAACACTGGAAATTTTATTTCAGGCTGCAATCATACACATAGCGCACACAACAAATATCAAAATAAATGCAGCTCTTCAGGCGCTCGAGGACTCAAGTTTAACAGGAGCAGGTCCAGGAGCCTAGAAAGCTACCAGGCGCGGTCACGCTTCGGAAGCATCCAACAGCTCCAGCCTTAATCCGACCCGGTCCTACTTCGCTTCCACATCGAGCTTTAAGGGCAGAAAAGCCGCTGCACTCACCGCTGCCGCTAAAAGACCGGCCGCTCCGTATTCCATGCAGCGCAAGTCTCAGAATGGGCGCAGCCATTTTGCCGGCGCGCCGATGCCGCTCCTCTAGAAAGCCCCCCTGGCTGACGCACAAAAAGCGCGCCTGGCGCAATCCGGATAACGTCACCAAGGACGGCCTGGCCCCGCTCATGCCTGATTAGTAGCGGTATTTCCAAGGGGCGTAAGCCAAGGATCTAACTAAACCTCCTTGGCGTAAGCCCAGCAGCCTCGGAGTGAGGCCTTCGTAATAGTATCAGCTAAAAATAATAAAAACCAAAAGTGGGGGCTTTGTTGTTTTGCGTTGCCTTTTTCTTACTCTTTCTAAAGCACGGTTTTCATGTCTGGCGCAGGAATAAATTATTATTGTTACTGTTATTACGTATAAAGGCTTAAATGGTATGCACACAAAGACGACTTTGCCAAAGTCTTTTTCTGCCTTAACCAGTGATGTTCGCCTGCACGTGTTTGCCCGGATGTAAGTCTCACTGAGCTCAATGGGGCTTCTCGCCGAGTAAGCGCGGACTGCAACCCGCATGGCGCTCAGCTCTGGGCATTTCTTCGTCATCCCCGCTCACTAATCCGATTGTAAAGTGGAGAAATGCTCGGTCATAGAGAAAAAGAGAAGAGCCAGTCATAGAAAAAAGAAAGCACCGGCCGAACAGTTTCATTTGCCTGCAAATCGGATTTTTTTTTTTTTGTCGTTTTTTAAGCTTTGTCATTTGGGGCTATGGATCCTTCGTTGCTGGGATAACGTGGAAGGCATTTGGTGTTTAAATGCTTCCATTGTCCAAACCGATTCAAAGACACAGCTGCTTTTTGGTCCTATACATTGGAGATACACTTGATGTTACACATCACACTTTTCCACCAGAGGCCAGTGTTACCAAAGGAAGAATCCAGAATGTTGCTGTTGTGAAACTGAATCAGTTTAGCGTAGAGCAATGATGGTGACCCTTTTGGGCTCATTGTGTCAAAAATGCCGAATTTGACTCTGCTGGCATGTCACTCCCCCACCCCAAATGAAAGAGAAATAATTATTTACATATTCCTTTATTTTAAAAATACAGCCCAATCATGTTGCCAGAACCTTTACTGATTGCTGGTTACTGTGCTACTACACTACAAGGATATGTCACTACAAGGATATGTCACGGTCACAAATAGATCAACAGAGAAACCTAGCTATATAGAGTGAACCAAAGTGAAGCCATTTTATTCTGAGAGGGAAACATGCAGAGATAGTTAGAAAATGGAGCCAAAAAGTCTGTAGAGAGAGATTAAGGAACATCCCAAGAGCCATTAGGTGCTGATTACTGTAATTGCTGGCATCCTGAGGGAACAAAAGGCTTAAGTACCTTGGCTGAGTACCTGGCAAAGTCTCAGGAACTGAGCATTGTTCGACAAATTGGTGAGGGCATTCACTCCTATAGCCTGTCTAGCAGGAATGTAAATTGTTTCAGCTATGCAAAATTGAGAGGGGGAAAAAAAAACCATATATTGTTTATTTATTTATTTATTTAAGAAATTTCTACCCCGCCTTTCCTCTGCCAAGGCAGATGTCCAAGATATATTGTTAGCACACTCAGTCATAAACAATAGCAATATGCCAGAATGCTTCCTTTTTGGTAATGCAGGGTAGGCAGATACAGGCTTGTGGGAGCTGCTTTGTTTGTTTTGATGCAGCAGCTGGAGTCAGATGCAAAACATGTGGCTTAGGGGAGACAAATGCTGAAACTTGAGGAACATGGTGCCTCCTGAGAACACACTCAACCCAGGGCTTTGGTTTCAGCAACAGAACTGAACTATAACAACACAAAAATCGACATTTGTTCCACCCACCCCCGCTCACCAGTGGTGTCATGTAAATGATTTAACAACAGGTACTCACTTTTGATTGGCACATGTCGGGACCCACCCACCGGAAGTGATGTCATAAGCCAGAAGTGAGGTAGTGGCAGGAAGGGACATGAAAAAAGCCCTTTTGGAGGCCTCAGACCATTTTAAACTGAGGCAACAGTTGCAACCTTGGAGGTTGCAACAGTATTCCACAGCACCCCCAGAACATGTTAAGGAGGCCTGGCATCATGTTAAAGTGATCCAACAGTTCCAAAACCCCAGTGCAGCTCATTTTTCAGTGACAAGGCAAGGAAAGGCTACGCTCGCTGCCTGCCTGCCTGGCTCTGAGAACGTGCAGGCAACTCAAACGTGCAGGAAATTCAAATGTTGCAGGGGGTGGAGTCAATGAGTGGGCGGGGCCAGCCATAATCCTAGAAACCGGTACTCGCGTACCCCCTGCATGACATCACTGCCGCTCACTTTGAAAAACAAGTTTGGGGTGTGTGTGTGTGTTTTCTCATTTAACCAGGGGAGGGAGCTAGAAGCCCTTGCCGTCTATTGCAAACCATCCAGAACTCTAATCATCATTCTGATGTGGGAGGTTCCCCCCCCCCCAGGATTCTCTCAGACATACTCCAAGCTCCCCTACCTGGCTGGAAGTGTAGCTCCCCCAGCCATGCCTTGCAACTATCATGAACTCTCCTGGCTCACAGCACACAGCTGCAGCCATGTGAAACCACTAAGCTCCTTTTCCTCCAACAGTGTAAGCCTGAACCATTGAAAAACCAGCAACTCTGGTGGGAAAAACCTTGGCAAGAGCAACTGTTTAGGCAACCTGGCTCTGTAATTTGGCCTTCTAGGGAACACTTGCATTGCAATGGTCAGATGCACATAATGCAGGACCTGGAAAAGGGGAAGGTCAGACCAGGATGTCATGGAAAGAGAGGAGCAGGTTGTGGACATTCTCCCTGTCCCAAAAAGACATGTGGAGACCTGACTCCATTTTGGATCTCATCCTGAGTAAAGACATCTGTAAGTCACCTTTCCCCCCCAGTCTTAAAGAAATGCAAATCTGGTCTCTGACAAAAGACTTATGCAAATCCTGCCTAAAAATTCAATCAAGTCCTTATCTGCCCAAAAGCCAAGAGGTTACCTCCATCAGAATATCTTATCAAGTACAAAGTACTTACTATGTGTCTCCAGCATTGTGGCTAAGTGTCGCCTCCTGCTTTTGTGTTTAAATGTGTCAAACTTAATTGTTTTGCATCTGACTAGACCTTGTAATCTTGCCCCTAACCCTTTCCTTAAGGTCACACGGGGAGGGGAGGAGAGGGGAGGGGAGCAAAAGCCTGAAAACCCACCCATCATGTTGTCAATTCTACATTTTTGCATACTCAACTGTATAACTGACCAACCCAAAATGTGCAATTTGCACAAGTTCTGAACCTCCTGGGAGAGACACAAGTTCTGTAATCTCCTGGGAAGCATGCTGCATCTTGTGTCCGTTTTGCTGATGTCTTGCACATGAGTAAAATGTATTTCTCTTCCTGCAACAACGAAGTCCTGCTGGCATTCTTTTCAATCAACGGTTTCTTGGTAAGGCACAGTAAGGGAAACCCAGACCAGCCAGGATCAGGGAGGTTGGGCTGGGAACAGCATTAATTCTTAGGATGCAAACAGGATAGGAATGCACATCGGGTAAACGAAACCTCCATTGACGGTCCCTAAGCTTAAAGGCACAGGGGCCTGGGAAATCACTGTATTGGCTTGATTTCCTCCTACATCAATTCCCTAGTCTACTTTCTGCCCACCCTACTGTAATTCACTTGAATGCATTAGTGGAGGGGAATGGTTACTTGATTGCAGCATGAAACTTTAGGCTAAACATAGGGGTGATCCACTGCTCCACATTTGGTCAGCATTTGCATGGATGTTGTGGGTGTTAAACCAGGGCTACTGAATACATTATTTGGACAAGTTTCCATGATTTTAGATTATAAGACGGTTAGAAAAGGTTCAGGCATGATATTTGTATTATGCATGGAAGGATTCTTACCCCACTGCTACAGTAACATTGATTTGTTGTAAAGATTTATTCACTCCCTTTCAATCTCCAAGGTAGCTTACAACAGATTAGAAATCCAAAAGAAATATTCAGTGCCCCTAATTCTTTTGGCCACTGGCAGAGGCCAAACTGTGTGTCAGGGCACATGGGCATTGGCGCAAAGTGTTTTGTTTTGTTTTTCTGATGGGGATGGGGGAAACATGCTCCCTGCAGCTTCTGTTCTTACTGATGGATGGTGCTATGATCGTCTTCCTCTTGCCATAGTGTTCTTGCTGGGAGGGGACCCTTGTTCCTCTAGGTCAGTGATGATGAACCTTTTGGGCTTGGCATGTCAAAAATTCAAAAAACATCAAACCTCTCTGCTGGCATTCCCCCCCCCCAAAACAAACAAGAAATGACTATTTACAGGCTAAGAGCAGCGAAGAGTCTCAGCAACAACAAAAAGTCAGTCTGGCCAAATAAATATGTATAGAAAACTATTGGCTTTTTAATTTCACAAAATGCAATTTCTGCCAAAATAGAATTTTACATTTATTTTGTATGTTTCATTTTTTCTCCCAAAAAGGATTTTTGAACAGTCTGAAATTATAAAATTCATCTTTATTACAGACAGCATCAGTTCAGTCCAAGACTCAGCAGCCGTCACACTGTCTGGGATGAAGTCTTGTAGGAAGTGTTCTTTAAGGTTTCCAAGAAGAGATGCTCTTCTTCCAAGAAATCATGATCCTATAAGCAGGAGAAGGAAGAGGGGGCAGGGGGGAAAAGAGAATGAAAAAATCATTGGTGGGAGAAGACAGAGGCTGTGTGGGTGTGTGTCACAACATCAAGATATTGCTTTTCCTTTTAACAATTTATTGATGTACAGTAAGTGTCCATGCACACTTTGTGACCTACACAGAGCTCCTCTTCAGACAAACATACAAATTGGCAGTACATGAGTGAAACTATCAGCATTATATATGCCTGACACAGATGTACTATGGCTGATCTTGTAACCTGGGGCAGAATACTGGGAGGGTCCCGTGGGATCATGAACCACGGTTAGGATTAACCCTGGACCGGCACATACTACACCATGATCAGCTCTAGTACACAGGAAAGTGCCGTAGATGGAGTCAGTTCATTGGTATTGTTCGCTGACCAGTAGCAGCTCTCCAGAGTTTTAGACAGGAATTTATCTCTGTCCTGCCTGGACATGCTGCCAGGGACTGAACTAGAGATCTTCCACATGTAAAAAAGCACGTGCTCTTTAACTGAGCTACATGCACTCCCCTGAAAAGGGAAGGGAGACAGGAGCTCACACATGACGGGGAAAAGAAAATGGAAGGAATGCCTGAGCAAGTGGGATGTTCCCACAGTGCCATCCTATACTGCGTTGGAACAGGCTGGCCGGTAGGCCTGTGCTGTATCCCGTGCAGTATTGAGAGAAACTGGAGACTCCCTGGCGCAAGGGCGTGTTTGTGTCCTTGCACCAGGGGAGGCTCTAGCCTCCCCCTGGGCTCCTTGGATCTGCTCCGGCGAAATTGTGGGCGCAGGTCTGAGGAAGCCGCACGGCCCATGGCCGCATCCCAATCCCACCCCCCTCCCGGGCCGGCACGCCCATCGGCCAGTGGTGTCATTCAAATGATTTAGGAACAGGAACTCACTTTTGATTGGCACTTGTTGGGAACCCGGAACCAGCCACCAGCCACGGAGCCCGTTAGGATCCGGAACGCCCGTTCTGGTCTGTTCCCCCTGAATGACATCACTGCCACCAGCCCACTCACCTTCCGCCCAAAAACACTTCCTGCCTGCCCTCCCTCCTCCCAGAACCGCCCCTGCGCCAGCCACGTTTGGCAGGCGCAAGGGTGGCTCTCTGCTGGTGCTCCAGGGCCGACGCTACTTGTAATGTAGGCCTGAGCCCTCTAGCACCGAAGCGGGTGTGCCGGTCAGTGCTCCCACGTCGGTGCTACGTCTATAACAGGATTGCGCCCTCAGTCTTACCCGTTCTGCTGTAAGCTTATGCAACACCAACTTGGCATAAAGGTCTGCTGGTTCTGTTCTTGGGAGGCTTTGGGAGGTTCCAGGGTTGGCTTTCGGTAGATGAAGAACAGGTACAGGCATGTCTGAATAGAAAAAAAAAATCCTGTACTGTTACAACAGATATGCGGTCCCTATAGAGACACTTCATATGGAGTTCCTTTTGCGAAAATAGTGACAAAGCCTAAATAGGCAAAGTTACAGCCTCAGGTCAGATATGATCTCACATGGTAATTGGTTAGAGCAAATAATTATTCTGGTGTTGGGGGCCCTCTGAGGCTCCAAGGGGCCATGCAGCCACTACACAGAAACAGTTTTGGAGTCCTGCTTCTGTTTCATGATTTTTCACTTGATTACTTGAAAAGCCAGCTGGGCAGGCCAATCCTAAGCTGCGCTGGAGTAGGCAGGCTGGCGGGCCTGAACTGCATCCAACACAGCTTGAGAGGCACCTGGAGTCTCCCCGGCTCCAGGCTCCCCTACGGGTTCCTTGGATCTGCACCTGCAATATCACGGGCACAGGTCCAAGGAAGCTTGGCTGCCTGGGGATGAGGCCTTGGATGCAGCCTAACGGCTGCATCCCAAACACACACCCCTCCCCGGGCCAGCACACTCGCTGGCCTGCCTACCTCCTGCCCAGAACCACCCTCCCAGCACTGCCCCTACGCCAGCTGAGTTTGGCTGGTGCAGAGGCGACTCGGTGCCTGCGCTCCCAGGCGAATGCTGAGTAGCGTTGGCCTGGAAGCTGTACCGCTGAGCCAGGGGTGCAGTTCGGCACCCCTGACATTGATGCAATGGGGCACCTGGGATTGCACCCTGAGGCATATGAGAAGTTTTTTTTAAAGATTGTTTCTCAGCTTCTTAAAGCAAAGGTAGCGTGATTTCCAGAAATGCATCTTTTCTTATGATTTCATTATCCTTTGTAGTCCTCTGTTTTGTATCTCGAGAGCCATTGCAGTGCTCTCCGGGACAATAATGAAGGTTGGAAACCCAGGTTCAAATCCCACTTCCTGGTATGAAGCTCATTACATAGTCAATGGTAAGTCATTCTCTCTTATGCTCACCCAAGCACCAAGGCCACTGATACACAAAGACCCTTGCACATATAAAGAATAAACAGCTTGCACCTTCACACACATTTTTTTCAATCAATGACACTCTAAAAAGAATCACTGGTGGCAATACAGCTACTTACAGTGTGTGTTGGAGATTACGTTGGCTGGAACTCCTGACAATGGCTCCTGGGGCATAGTTGGGAATAGCAGTGGATTGCTTGGAAATCTCTCCCGCAGCTGTTCAAGCTGCCTCCGCTGGTGAGACAAGTTTAGACGCTCCTGATCCAATCCGATTGGAGGGAGAAAGAGAAAGAGAAAATGTTCTAGTAGGTGTAGTGGTTCTGTGGCATGTTTAGCCCCATTTTCAACTGTGCTAACATTGTCTATTACCCCAGTTTTCAGGTGTGTTCTCTGCCTCCAGGTTATCAGGTGTACTGTCATTTGCAAGGTTGTTAAGAACCCCGAATCCAGCTTTGCTGCTTCAAAACACAGATGACAACTACCCCTGTTCTTGAGAAACCACAGTTTGGCCACCATCATCTACATCATTACATTCTCAGTATCAGTCCTTAAAAATGGTTCAAGAGCTGCAGAAAGTGAAAAATGTTGTGGTCCAGATCCCACACAAAAGGAGACTATGTGCATCATTTAGGGCACAATCCTAACCTGGAGTTAGGCCGACACAGTTAGACCAGCAAAATTTGGCTGGCACAAGGGCCACTGTAAAGTATGTTTGGACCACTTTTGGAGTCAGAGAGGCCAGCACACAGACATGGGCCATTGTCCCTGACTCCGAGAGTGGTCCAAACGCACTTTACAGTGGCCCTTGTGCCAGCCAAACTTTGCTGGCCTAACTGTGCCGGCCTAACTCCAGATTAGGACTGCGGCCTTAAAATATTTGTCCATTTACACCATCTCTCCTTCCTGGTGGAATCAAGATCTGATTTCATGTGTTCTCCTCAAAACTCTTCATGTTGACTTGTTTTTCTTTTCCTGCAACTCGCCCCCCCCCCAATAATGCTTTTCAAAAAGGATTTCTTTACAAAATGGGGCTATAGCTCAATGGAAGTGCACCTGCTTTGCATGTAGATGGTCTCAGGCTTGAAGCCTGAGGTAAGGATGGACCTGAAGGAAGGGGCTGGGAACAGCCCTGATTGAAAGATCAACTGCCCAGTCACTGCAGACAATGCTGCTAGATAGTGACAGATCAGTGGGCTGGCTCATTATAAAGCCCCTTCACATGGATCTGGCAGGTTATAATGTTCTCATCAGGCCATCCAGAATCTGATGGTGGAACACCGAGAACCAAATACTTAGGAAGAGGAGAAAGGTAGGTGAGAAATATTGTAAATAAATAAATGAACCTGGTGCAGGTACTCCTCTTGCTGCTTGAGTTGTTCCATCTGCAGCTGTATTGATCGCAGTCTTGCCTGATGCTCCGACTCCACCTTCCTTGCCTCCAGAAGGGCTTTCTCTCCATCCTCGTATTTCTGGGAGGACAGCTGTTGGGCACAAGGATGCAGAATTATGACTTTATTTTGAGCTAGAGCTTACTGGGCCATTGCCCTGGAGCCTGATGTCAGGGTTCTGCCCTGGAGTGTGTGACATTACCAAGCAGCAAGTGCCTGAGCATGTGCGGACTTGTCTTTCCCTGGCTGATTCCACTCCTGGTTTCCATCCTCTGCTGCCTTTCTTAGCACAGATAGAAAAAGGTATGCACAGGATACGGGAAAGCTCGTTGGACTCACTCCAAGATGGCCGCCTGGTAACAACGCCTTTGGGCAGCTCTTAAACCTGATTGCTTTATTTCATCATGCCACTCATTAAGAGTAAGAAAAGATCAAGATGCAGTCCTCCCAAAGATACCAAATGTGCTGCTAGAAATAAGAGGAGGAAAAAACAGCAGAATGACGCCAAGAAGCAGGTGTTTATTGAATCTTTTCTGGCTTCGCCTAAAGCTCTCCCCACACCGGTTTCAGCGTCTTCGTTCCAGGAGGTGAGCAACGACTCCCCCTTGTTTAACCTAATTAATGAAATTTCTACCTCCTCCAACATTCCATCTCTCAGGGCGTCAGGGGAGAGAGAAGGGGTTGTGTTTGGGGAAAATAGAAGGAGTTTATCTTTTCTCCGTGAGCTCCTGGGTGTGGACGAAGAGGACTCTCCCCCCTCTCAACCGATCCCTCAACACACCGAGTCTCAGACTGGAGATGCATGCCTTATTGCTGCTCAAACCTTGCTACTTCTTCTGGAGCGTTGCAGCAAACATGAATCTCAATTACAAGCTATACATCTTGAGCTGCAGAAATTGGCTGAGCAATTTAAGACCTTTACTATCACTCAGAAAGCCTTGAAACGCTCTGTTTCACCTCCCCTCCCCCCTTCTGCTTTGCTGCCTACTAAAGCTTTGGCTAATGACTCTTATGTAGAGACTGATAACAAAGCTGTATGTTATAACTCTCAGCTGATATGGGCCTCCAAAGATATCCTTCTATTCATACCTCGAGGAGATGCCCATTTATGGTCCAGCAAAACAAAAATCTTAACTTCTCTGTCTCAGCTGTTGAAGCAAAACATAAAGCCGACGTCCCTGTTAAACTATTTCTACTTACCTTCTAGCAGAGTAAGCAAACGATTGTACCTCTCTTTTGACCTGCCAATCCTGCCTAAGAAACTCTTAGAGATCAGACCCAACCTGAATCTATACAACATCAGGGTGCAGAGGATTTTTAGACAGACGGGGCTCAGTCTAAAATTTAGAATGAAAACGGATTTGCTAGTACACTCACTGGCTTCCTGCTCTAAAATTCAATCTCAAGCTGCCCCGGTTCAAACGTCGCATGTGCCATCTAGGTTCTCATCGCCTACCTCCATTGGTAGCCAGAAAGATGAACAGAACCCTATTTGCAAGAAGGATTTACGCCCTGTTCAGCCCCTGCTCTCTGCAGCTGTTCCATCGACGGCTGAACATGTACCTATTCCAACTTTGAACCCGAGAGTGGTGCTGCAAGCTGAGTGCTCCCCCACTTCTTCATCTGGGAACCTTGTTCAAGCGCGACAGACCCCAGGGAGCCTTACCTCTCCAACAATATTAACCAACCATGTGAAAGAGAGTCTGCCTATTCCCCCCTCTATTGAATTTAGATCAAGCGTTGTGACTGATCCTAATCTACCATCTCCTCAACTGAGGCTCCAGAAGGCGCTCCCTGAGATCTCTAAGCCCACGCAGTGGTCCGGATCGCTTACTAACTCTATCATATCAGAGTCTCAGCCAAGGGAGTTCAATTTATTAAATTTCACAGATGGTCTGCAGCCCACTTCCAGCCTGATGTTGGAGAAGCCTCAAATGGAGACGCCTAGTCCCTCAGAGATTAATGAGTGTCGAACCTTGGAGAAAGCAACCTCTCTGCCCCTCCAACTTTTAGAAGGTCACCTCAATTCTTCTACTCATTTGCCAGTTTCTACACAAACCGTACTTTCTACTTCTGCAATTCAGAGAGAGATGCCGGAGGGACCCTGTGCGTCTATTAAGAGGACTGAGCCGTTTAGTTCCATATATGACACTAATTTTTATGAGCAGACTCAGTCCATTGCTCCGCCAATTTCACCTATGGAGGAATTTAACTTGTCTCAACCGTGACTGAGTCAGCAATCCTCCCACCCAGCGTGTTCTGTAAATTCCTTCAATCAGTTAAAGCTAGTTTCATGGAACTTGGCAGGTTGGAACAGCAAACGTTTAGATAAAGAATTTTCAAAATATTTGTCCAATTACGATGTCATTTTACTACAAGAAACTTGGACAGCCGAATCCATCCAATTAGAGGACTACCAGATATTTCAATTGCCAGCTTTTAGACTAAACAAGAGGGGTCGTGCTCAAGCAGGCCTAGCAATTTTAATTAGACCCCACTTGCCAGCTACCCTAGTGGAGGCTGTGCAAAATGTGCCAGGGATAATCCTACTTTTCTGGCAAGATTAAACTGGGATGATTCCACCTTACATCAAATACATTGTCTAATGCGTAACTCATGTGGCAGGACCTATAGAGAGACTATACTGTCCCAGAAAGATCCTTTGTCAGTAGTGGCTGCCTATGAAAGTTTAATGAATTATATTCTATCAAATATTGGACCCCATTCAGGAGAGGCTAAGTGTAGGGGTAGCAGTGATAGAACTGGGTGGTTTGATCAGGACTGTAGGTGGGCTAAAGCCCAGGCTAGAGAGTGCTTTCAGTCTTTTAGATGCAGTGATTCGAAGGAATCATTAAAAACTTATTACATGGCCACTGCTTTTTTAAAAGAGCTAATTCGGTCTAAAAGACATAAGTTTATTCAAGATACATGGAAAAGGTTGATTTGGGCCACAACCAGCAACAATTCTAAGGTCTTTTGGGACATTGTTTCGGGAGTTTCTAGAAAAGGGTCTAGTACTTCCAACTTAGTCTCCAGTCATTGCTGGAGGCAGTTCTACTCCGACCTGTTTTTTTGACCCTGCAGTTCCTAGCAGGGTGGAGTTAGGGAATTTTCCATCTAGTTCTGATGGGTTATGGGCCCAGAGGCGTTTCCGCTGCGGGGCAACACCGCTTTCCTGAGCTGCTGAGAGCCAGTGGAACCTTCTGCCACAACCATGGCGGCCGTTGATGGGCCGTCGTCGACCAGCATTGCGGCTGTGACGCGTCTCAACGATGCCAACTACTTGGCATGGGCCCTCAGGATGGAGGCGTACCTGAAGCGTGAAGGCCTGTGGGAAATTACAACTGCTCCGCCGGCTGCTCCGGATGACGAGGAGCAGAAGCTCGACATGAGGGCTTTCACGGCTATTGTTTTGGCTGTGGAAGATTCCCAGCTGTTGGCCTTGCGTGGTCTAGGAACGGCCAGCCGCTGCTGGGATGCTTTGCGTGCCACGTACACCAGGGACAACAATGTCTCCAGGGTCACCCTGACGCGGAGGCTCTTCCATGCCAGAATGGAGCCAGGCGCCAGGATGGTGGACCACCTCAACAAAATGCGTGGCATGTTTGCAGAGTTGGAGGCTGCTGGAGTCTACCGTACAGAGCAAGACAAAGCGTTCATCCTCCTCTCGTCGCTGGACCATACCTACGATACATTGGCCGTGTCGTTAGAGTCCTTGCCAGAAGCACAGCTCACTCTGGCTTATCTAACTTCGCGGCTCATCGCAGAGGACGACAAGAGGCGACAGAATCAACGCGTGAGGTGCGAACGTCTCAGCTTCACTTCTCAAGCCCCGGCGGCAGCTGCCGCCAGGAATACAAACGTCGCTGACTTCCCTGCTGTGCATCTCGCACGTCGTTGTTGGGCTTGCGGCTCGGACCGGCACTTGCAGAATACCTGTCCTACGTGTGCTTCGGCCCCTGCGTTTGGCAGGCGCAGACCTGGCCAGCGCAGGAGGGGTCAGAAGCCTCCAGCCGCTCGCCTAGTTGCCACAGCGGACGTTTCCGACAGACAGCGTTGGCTGATAGACTCTGGAGCCAGCCAACACATTGTGTGCTCCAGCCGGCTGTTTCACAATCTGCGTCCATTGGACAACTCTGAAGTGAACCTGGCTGACGGAGCACATGCTCCCATCAAGGGACTGGGTGAGGTCTTTGTTTCCGGCTTTGAGCACCCCTTTACACATGTTTTGTATGTACCAAAACTGCGTCACAATTTACTAAGTGTGTCTGCCCTTACCCAGGAGGGTTACACTGTGACCTTTAAAGGGAAAGAGTGCATTATTGCGTATGGTAACAAGGTATGTGCTACCGGCACACAGGACAGAGGGTTGTACCATTTGGAACGGAGTGTCCAAGTACAATCAGTGTCACGCAATGTCAAAGAGCATGACGAATGCATTCATCTCCTGCACCGTAGGTTAGCCCATAGCTCCTACGAGGTAGTCAGGAAAACAATACAATGCTCCCAAGGCCTTAGGCCACGGGATTGCACCACTTTTCTTGATTGTGCCGTATGCAAAAGGGAGAAAAGCAGGCAATCTGCTATTCCTCAAAGCAGTGACCGTGTCACCACAAAACCTTTCCAATTTTGCGCGGCTGATCTCGTGGGCCCTATGCCCACCTCCCTGGGCGGTGCTAGGTTTGCACTGGTGATCGTGGATCAATATAGCAGGTTTGCATTTTGCTATCCGTTAAAAACTAAAGCTGACACGGCTAAGGTCCTGATCAATTGGGTCAAATACATTGAAAGGAGGTTTGCTCCTTTAAAATTGATTGAGCTCCAGACGGATAGGGGCGGGGAATTTTGTGTGCAGAGCCTAAGCACATGGCTCCAGAAACATGGCATTAGCCACAAATTAATCAACCCCGCCAGCCCTTGGGAGAACGGTCTCTGCGAACGCCTGAACCAGTCTATTCAGACAAAATCCAGATGCGTTCTCAGGGAATCAGGGTTGCCCAAATCCTATTGGGCTGAGTCATTTATATATTCTGTGTACGTTCTGAACAGATTATGGCACTCTGCATTAGGGTGCACGCCTTACGAAAGGCTTTACAACAAAAAACCCTTCTTGGGCCACTTGAGGGTTTTTGGAGTCACTGGCTGGTGTCATGTTCCAGCCAAGCTCCGAAGGAAAGGTCAGGATAGAGCCCGTAAACTGACCTTTATAGGTTTTCAACCGAGCTCAAAATCCTACAGATTTATAGATCAGAACAAAAGAGTGGTATGCACAAACTCTGCCACTTTTGCTGAGGACGATTGGAGTCGCACTAAAGAATCGTATGCCCTTCTCCCGATACAACAGCCAGCAGCTGAGCCGTTGCCACGGCAACCCCAGCCCGTGCAGATATTCACTGACCAAGTGAAATCTGAGCCACAGTCCCCTTCACGGGGAGACTATCAACAACATTTAGAAAGCGAGGGTTTTCAGAGTGCGTCTCAGAGCAGGCAGATACAAAACACTTCGCCTCAGCTGCCGAGACGCTCTCAGCGTACCAATTTAGGCAAACCGCCTGAAAGGTATTCACCTTCAGCTATGCTATGCTCTGATGTTTTTGAACCAGAGAGCTACCAAGAGCTGATCGGGCTCCCTGCCGACCAGAAACACAAATGGGAAGTAGCGATGAAGGCTGAGTATGACATGCTTGTCCAGAAGCAGGTTTTTCAGTTGGCACAATTGCCAGAAGGCGAAAAAGCCATTAGCTCCCGGTGGGTCTTTAGGATCAAACAACCAGAATCTGGACAGCCTGTGTACAAAGCCAGACTTGTCGCACGTGGTTTTTTGCAACGTCCTTCGGACTATGGTGAGACATTCTCACCCACTGTGAGAGCACAAACCATAAGGGCCTGTTTAGCCCTTGCAGCTGTCAAGGGGCTCTACACCAAACATTTAGATGTAGTTTCTGCTTTTCTAAATGCCCCCCTCGACAGATGCATTTACTTGCAGCCAGCTCCGGGTTATGAGACCGGACAGCTTGGCCAAGTTTGGAAATTGAGTAAAGCCCTGTATGGCTTACGTCAATCTAGTTTAGCTTGGTACAATTATCTGACTAGCTCATTACAGAAAGCTGGGTTTCATCCCATCAAGGCAGATCCCTGTGTGTTCAGGGACGCAAGTAATACGCTGCTTGTAGTTTTTGTTGATGATATTTTAGTTTTTACATCGTGTAAACAAAGAATGAACGATATTGTTCATAGCCTACAACAACATTTTTCCCTAAGAGACTTAGGTTGCGTCCAGTCTTACTTAGGCGTTCAGATTGAAAAACAATCTGACAACAGTTACCTGTGGCATCAGAGCAATAAAATTAAACAAGTCATTAAATTGTTTAACATGCAGAATTGTAAAACTGCACAAACACCTATGACTTCTGACTTTCAGTGTGCTGACTACTCTGATAGTCCAGCTTGCAACAAACAGGCGTTTCAGTCCCTAGTGGGACACCTGCTGTATCTGGCAAATTGGTCAAGGCCAGATATAGCATACGCCACTAACTACATTAGTCGCTTCGCGGCTGATCCGCGACAGGCACATTTTGTAGCTGCAAAGCGAATCTTGCGCTATTTGAAAGCCACAGTTGACTGCAAACTGCACATCAATCCTGATGAAATGTTACAAATACAGGTCTATGCAGACGCTGCTTGGGCGTCTGACGCAAGCAGCAGAAAATCTACCATTCTGCTGGTATTCTTGTTGTGCTAGGTGGTTCTGTCATTGGATGGTCTTCTGTAAAACAGTCACATGTTTCTCTAAGTTCTGCCGAAGCAGAGTACAGTGCTCTGTCTGTTGCCTGTACAGAGGCACAGTGGTACCGACAGTTACTTATTGACTTGGGCCTACCTGACCCAAGCCCCATTACAATATGGGAAGACAACCAAGCATGCTTGGTATTAGCCACAGCCGACAAAAGAACAATGCGCACTAAACACATTAGCATACGTTATGAGAACGTCAAAGATGTGGTTAATAAAGGTCATGTACAACTGCAATATTGTCCCACAGATAAGATGTTAGCAGATGGTTTGACTAAACCTCTGGGCTCCATTAAACATATGGACATGTTCACAACACTTGGCATGAAAGGAATGTCAACGTGGCCCGAAACAAGCAACAGTTCTAACTTACGTAAAACAGAGCTGTGTAGCTATGACAGTTTGTTTACTGCTGCATAACTGTATGCTGTATGCAATGCATTTGCACTGTATATCTGAAATGTATATAGCAACAGAGACCAAAGGCTCAGGAGGGGCGCCTGATGTATCTGAAGAGGAAATAACTGACTTGATTTCAGCATTGAAATCGGGGAAAGCAGCTGGGCCAGATGCCATTTCAACAGCATGGCTTAAGAAAGACCCTGATTTTTGGGCTACTATTTTAGCCCCGCTCTTTTCATCCATTAACGCCTCGGGCATTATTCCCAAATCCTGGCTTAAAGCCATAGTGATACCAATCTTTAAAAAAGGGGACCCTCTAAATCCGGAAAACTACAGACCTATTAGTTTAATATCTATTCCTGGTAAGATGTATGCAAAACTATTACTACAGCGCCTTAATCAATGGATCTCACAACATAACATCATGGGAATGGAACAGATAGGGTTCAGGCAGGGAAGGTCTACATTGGACCATGCTCTCATACTACAACATCTAGCGCACAAATATTCGGTCCAAATTAAATCCAAACTTTTTGTTGCGTTCCTGGACCTTAAAGGCGCTTTTGATAGTGTTAACAGAAATCTTCTGTGGACAAAATTAACCAGTATGGGAATAGACCTGAAGTTGCTCCATCTTATTCGGGGCCTATATACCAACACGGCCTCCCAGGTTAGATATACTCCAGAAGGGAATGTCACTGATGATTTCCCTACTAATAAGGGGGTGAAGCAAGGTTGTTTGCTAGCCCCCACGCTGTTCAACCTATTTTTAAATGATCTGGCTCCCTATCTTGCCAATGTGGATGGACACCCACCTAAATTGGGGGGACACCGGGTGCAAGTTCTATTATATGCAGATGATGCGATCCTTTTGTCTCGGTCCCGTTTGGGGCTCAAAAGGCTGATGAACAAATGTATTGAATACCTGTGTAACAACAATCTTCAGCTTAATTTTAATAAGTCTAAGATCATGGTATTCGAAAGGTCATGGAGACAAAGGAAGTGGCATTTCAATGGACAAGATATAATACAAGTAAAAACGTTTAAATATTTGGGCATACTCTTCTCGTATAATCTATCATGGACGAGCCATCGTAATATGGTAAGGACTCTAGCTAAAGCTTCATCTCAAGCGGTAATTAGTTTTTTCTATAACAAGGGAGGCTCATACATCCCCGCAGCACTGAAGGTCTTCAATATGAAATGCTCCCCTCAAATCTTATATGGGGTGCCGCTTTGGATCAATTCTTTTAATTATTCATTAGAGCAGATCCAAGCATCATTTTTGAGGAAAATTCTAGGCGTGCCTAGTTGTGTAGCCTATGAGGTGCTGTGCATTGAAACGGGTCAAATCCAGCTGGAGACAATAGCCTGGATTAGAGCAACCAAATATTGGCTCAAAGTTTTCTACAACAAGGACGATAATAACTTATTATACCACCTTCTTTGCGATCCATATTTTTCAGACAGCTTTTGGGTTGCAAAAATTAAGCAAATTGGAGTAGAACTGGATTTAATTGGCTCCCTAACCCGGGATGAAGCATTCAGATTAATTAAAGGGAGATTCATGGATATCCATGCTATGAACATCTTAAGTGCAGCCAACAGAACCTGCTCCCCATTGCACTATCAATTACCGATCATTGTAGGGAAAATGCCTGCTTATTTATATATTTTGGAGTGCCCTAAAATTAGAAGAGCTTTCACCTTGGCTCGTTGTAACGTTATCCCATCTGCAGTACTGTGGGGTAGGTTTAGTGGTATTCCCCCCCAAGACAGACTTTGCCCGTGCCCCATGGGTGTCGTTGAATCAACGGAGCATCTTCTTTTTCATTGCCCATCCACATTGAGGCTAGAGAGAAATTCTTAGCTCCTCTTCAGCAATTAAATCCCTCACTTGTGGGTCATGAATATCTGAAGCATCTTCTAGCTTCAACTGATTCTTTCATAATTAGCCAATTAGCTACGTTTATTTTTTATATTGTGGTCTCCAATTCTAAGCGTGTCTCATCCATATGAATTATGTGTTCTGATGTTTATTTGTATTTATATTTTATTTGTAATTAGGGTTTGAATGCCAATAAAGGTTTTTTGATTTGATTTGATTTGATTTGATACGGGAAAACGTACCTTGCTCATGCTTTTCACTTCCTCTACCCTCTGCTTGATGTGCAAAGCAGCAGCATTGACTTTTTCCTTTTCCAGTCTCAGCTCCTGTTTCTCTTGCTCCAGAATCTCCCGATCTCTAGCCAACTGCTCCTCCCTGGACCTCAGCTCATTGGCTTTGATTTTCAGATCTGCTTGTTCCTAGAAAAAGAGGACACAGAGATTTGCTGTCTTAACAGGACAGAAGGCAGTTCTATTGAATAAGATCCTGGCTCAGCACGAGTGCTTTGACTGACAATCGTTCCCAAGAAGAGATCTTCTATTTGTCCCATTTTTATTTAGCTTCTAATGATGAGGGCTTTTATGAGCCATGCCTCCCTTAGCCAAACAGTCTGCTAAAACTTCCCCAGCCCACTTATACTCCATACGTTCCAGGGCTGAGCTTTGATACTGAACAGCGAATTCAAGAGCTAAGTCCTTCCGAGTTCACAGTGAACCTTTCTTACCTTTGCAAGGCTCATGATGGTCCCTTCTCTTTGGGAGTCCATCTGCATAGCCCGGTCAACCTCCCGCTCTGTGCGTTCTTTGTTAAGCCTTTGCTGCACGTGGAGCTCAGACCACTCGGCAGCAAGTTTACGACGCTCCTCGGCACATTTCTGCATGACTGACTTCTGCTCCTCAAGCAAAGCATGCTGGGAGCAAGGGACACAAGATGGAGAAAAAGAGAAACAGGTTTGCATCTTGAAAGTACCAAAATGAAGACAAACCAGAGAGAGTTCCTATACGCTGCTTAGTCACAAGACTATCTTACGTGGTGAATTCAACTTTGTCCTGCAAGATTCATTGTGTAACTTTAACTTTAATTAATTGTGTAACATTAACTTTAATTAATCAGCTGTAGTGAAACAAAGCACCTTAAGCTTCACTCAGGAATGAAGGATGTGTCTATCTTAAATATCTCTTTGTGCCACGGAAGAACCTCTAGAAAGGAAGAGTAGCATACATGAAAGAGGCAAGAGTCATGTTTACGGGAGATATACAGATATTTCCCCACCCCACTTCCAGCTTTGTATAGATTCCTGCAAGTCCTCACTTTACAGTGCTTTGCCATTATCACTTCACTTGAACAAGATGGACGCCTCTAACCTTTGCCCTCTCTAGCTCTTCCCTCTCCATAGTTAGCTGCTGGGTCATGACCCTTCTCTGTTCCTCCAGCGAGTGCTGTAGAGATTCCACTTTGGACTGTTCTGCTGTCACCCGCCAGCGTTCCTAAGTAAAGGTAGAGAGGCATGACTCAGCTCAGGGCAGGTTTCCCCCACTGCTATGCAAGAAAGCAATTTAGGTCGGCATGAAGCAACAAGGAAATGAGAACCAATTATTTAGTGGGTGCTACCCAAATAGAAGCCACTCCAGTAATGGCAGGGACATCAACTTGCTGCAATTTGAATAACAGGGAAATGAAAGAAGGAAATGAAACATGCAAACAAAACAAGAAATGCGTAGGCTCTGTGCACAACCTATCCCTCCCCCACACATCATTGATCATTCCTCCATTATTAATTAATCTTGGTGGCAATCAAGAAAACACACAGACACACATGAGCACACATGTGAATCTATTTGAAAAAAACCCAAACTCACAGCAGAACCACGCTCCATGCTTTTAAGAGCGCAATCCTAAACTGAGTTAGGCTGGCATGAGCTCAGCCAGCAAAGTTTGGCCAGCCCAAGGGACACTGTAAAGTATGTTTGGACCACTCTTGGAGTCAGAGAGGCCAGAACACAGACATGAGTCAACCTCCTGGACTCTGAGAGTGGTCCAAATGTGCTTTATGGTGGCCCTTGTGCTGGCCAAACTTTGCTGGCTTAGCTTATGCTGGCCTAACTCAGTTTAGGATTGCACTCTAAGCAGTGGTGTCATCTACTCTCGGACGGAACGCTGGGCGGGACGTACGTTTGATTGGCAGCCCGGTCTGTGCGGTTCCACTGCCTTCCCCCCGCCACGCGGGCTGCCCTCGGTCACCGCGCCCCACCGTTGCTCACCCAACTCCGTGATGGACACGGAGGGGACAGGTGGGGTGTGTGCTGGGTGCCTGGGCGAGCAGGAAGGACGGCAGAAGCGAACGGGCAGGCAGCCAATCAAACATAAGTCCCGCCCAGTGTTCCGTCTCCGCAAGAGTAGATGACACCACTGGCTCTAAGACACATTCTTTAAATAGCCATTATAAAAACCATTTTCAAATCTCCTTTGCTAACTTAATTTAGAGAGCAATCCTAACCCAGAGTTAGGCCGGCACAGTTAGGCCAACTAAGTTTAGCTGGCACAAGGGCTATCATAAAGTGAATTTGGACCACTCTCGGAGTCAGGGAGGATGGCGCACGTTGGTGCTGGCCTCTCTGACTCCAAGAGTGGTCCAAACATACTTTACGGTGTCCCTTGTTTGCTGGCCTAACTGTGCCGGCCAACCTCCAGGTTAGGATTGCGCCCTTCAAGTGGTTACAATTGTATATTCTTCATTCCTTTTAACGCACATTTGTGGGGTTTTGTCCCACTTCAAGGTTAATGTGGCTCTTTTATTCTGAACCAGGAGTGCTTTCACAGCCACCAAACAGGTTAGAATCATTATTCCTATGTTTAAATACTACTATGCGGCATGGAAAGTGCCCCAGCTTTACCAGGCTATGTAGGAGGACAACCTTGTTAGAGCTTAAGAAATTTGTGTTAAGTGATCCCATAAGCGGGCTCACTACAAGGCTGCTTGTCAATTCAGATATCTACTCTACTTGCCCCTTTAGTGATGTTTCTTCAGCTCCCGAGCTGGGCTCAGGCACTCCTCAGTAATCCAACTAAACACCCAAATTCCCAGCATGCCAATGCCTTGCATGTCGTTCCCAGCCCAGTGTTTACAGGCCTTCCTTCCCTGGAATCTTGATGGTCCTGATTCCCCCAGAATATCCAGACTCTTCAGAGAGATACTGTAGCTCGCTGCACATCACTCAGGGCCTTACCTGGATGGGGTAGTGACCCAAGCGAGGATGTGACACAGCATTTGACTGACCATTAAGCTCTCATCTGTGTGATGCTATTAAATAAAGTTGAAACAGGCTCAGGTGTTACTTGTTGGTGCCCTACCAACAGCTTAAACACTGGCATTTTCCTTCAGGGGTAGTGCAATTGGAAAACAGACCACCTTCGCTCACATCCTGAATCCCAGTTCTCACGTTTCAGCCAGGGCAGAGGTCTGCTCCCATGCTAGCATGCTCCAGTTCACCTGCTCCAGCAGCCGGGTCTGCTCATTCAGTCTGGCCTCCATTTTGGAGATGACCTCTTGGAGCCGGCCTCGCTCGTCTTCCATGTCCCTCTGCTGCCAGGTCAAACGGTCTTGCAGGACTTTGGAACATGAGGGGGACAGCAGGGAATGACAGGAAGAGAGAAAAGCATGGCTACTTCTTTGCAGCCCGCAATGTTGTGCAGACTACTACAGTGTTTATGCCTTATGATGGTAATCTGTTCCAGAGTCGCCAGTGATTTGTGAAAATATTGTAATGTGAACCCAATAATGCATGGTTTGGTAATTCATTCCAAGACTTCAGAAGTTGAAGCTTCTGCCACAGAAATGAGCTATTCCACCTCTTCAAAAGGTGGTTTAAAAGGTGCCTACTGTGCTCTTTAGGAGCCATGGTTATCAGCTTACACAATGTTATAATTATAAAAGACAAAATTACAAGGCTATGTGTGTTGAGGCCCTTCCTCAACACACAGGTTAAAAATGCTACTATGGGCTGAGATGCTACCCACAAGGCTTGTGTTTGCACTGGCATTCGCACCAGCTATATCCTTCCCTCCATACCCACAGCCAAGAAGTTAAAAATGCCACAGTGTTTAATTGGCTGAGATACTACCAAGCACTTCATTTGCATTGCTGACTGGCTTATCTATCACCCAACAGGTCCTGTTAGTGGCAATCAAGAGCCCATCATAAACTGCATAACCTAACATAGAGTGAACCTTCTATTACTATTTTATATACTATATATTGTAAAGTGATTAGATTGTAAAGTGAACTCATTGAAAAGCGGGGGTCCACTGTACTTCCTTTTATTTCGTCAAATCAAAGCCCCACCATTGCACTGGTACTGACAAAGGACTAGTTGCCATAACAGGACTCATAAGGCAAATCTGAGATATACAGGAGAAGCCATGACATTTTGGAGATATTTGAACCAAGCTCTCTGGATAGGGCAGCAGGGAATGAGTATGTGCACTCCACTAGTGCACCAAAGGTGGGCAGGCGGGCTGTCCAAGTGCATGCTGTAAGGGAGGGGCAGTGTACCTGTCCCTCCAAATGCCAATATATCTGATTGAGGTTTCTAAGGAAAGTGTGGTAGCATAGAAGCTTTGCCTCAGGGAGCAGAAAAACGTCCAGCCCACTCTAGATGCTACAAGCTGCGGCAACTACTTGGTTTCGTTTCTTTCTCCAGGCCTGCTTAAATTTCTATTCATTAATTTGCTATTAAGAGAAATATGGACTATGTTACAGCAGAACATTTCAGACCTGGACACAAGCTAAGCCATCATGCTCTGGGCAAGAGAAAAACCTGGATAAAATAGAACTCGGGATTCTGGAGTTAGAAAGGCTGTACCCTTGAGCTGTTCATCCCTTTGGCGGGTACCAATCTCCAGCCCATGGGACGTGGTTTGGTGAGTGGCCTCCACTTTGTTAGAGAGCTCATTCAGATTGCTAGAGAACTTCTCCATTTGATGTATGATGCCATTCAAAGACCTGCAAAAAGCAAGAAAAGTGCTACAATGCCTAGCAAGATGCATCCATTTGTTTCCTGTAGGCTTCTTTACAAAAACAGCCTGAGTCAGGCTTCCTATGCATACTAAGGTACTGCAGCAGAGCAGAGAAAGCTCACTCCCTCTCCAGTTGGCTGGCACACCTTTCCTCTAACCTAATTTTTTTTTTCAAGTACCAGAGGACAAATCATCACATTCCTTGTAAAAAGAATCTCAATTATAAAACATATACAAATCTGCTTGCATGCTTGGCAATTCTGAGAGTTCACTCTCTCTTGATTATTGCTATGGAAGGATCTTCCTAAGTCTTTCTATAAACAATGTTAAGACACAGCTCATCAGGTTTGCCTTGAGATCTGAACACAATTCCTTTTGTCCTAACTTGACCATTTCAGCACGTGGTCAGTGTGCCGTGAGATGAAAAACGCTGCTCTAGCTCCTAATTTGGGACCTGGCACATACCATGTCAGCAGCAGTTGTTACCTGGTGTAAGCAGTGGCGCTGGTCACGGCATCAATCTCTTGGTTCTTCAGTTGTTTCAGCCGCTGTAGCTGCTCTTCATGGTCTTTGCGCATTTCCTGGATGGACATCCTGTGGATCAAACACAAACACATCCCGATTTGGATATTCTGGACTTGGGGCATGGAAAGCAGAGTCTAGAGAAATCCCTCTTCAGAATGTGCCCCAATCTTACGTCCTAGCAGCCATCTTTCTATACAGCGAGAAAGAGGAATGTCTGTTGGATGCTCTCACTTCCCAACTCTAGCTCAGCCATTTTCAATCAGTGTGCCATGGCACGCTGGTGTGCCGCAAATGGTCTGCAGGTCTGCCGCGGGAGTTTGAGTGAGGGTCCTTCCTTAGTAGGGGCATTGGGGTGTGTGAGCCCCACACCAGCAGTGTGGTGGGCCTTTGTCAACAGTCAAAACATTGATGGTGCACCTTGACCATTTCAGCACGTGGTCAGTGTGCCGTGAGATGAAAAACGCTGCTCTAGCTCCTAATTTGGGACCTGGCACATACCATGTCAGCAGCAGTTGTTACCTGGTGTAAGCAGTGGCGCTGGTCACGGCATCAATCTCTTGGTTCTTCAGTTGTTTCAGCCGCTGTAGCTGCTCTTCATGGTCTTTGCGCATTTCCTGGATGGACATCCTGTGGATCAAACACAAACACATCCCGATTTGGATATTCTGGACTTGGGGCATGGAAAGCAGAGTCTAGAGAAATCCCTCTTCAGAATGTGCCCCAATCTTACGTCCTAGCAGCCATCTTTCTATACAGCGAGAAAGAGGAATGTCTGTTGGTGAACGAGCATGTAAGATTTCAAGAAAAATAACTCAGCCTGGCCTTAGAGCAACACCTTAGAGCAGCTCCAAACTGGAGACCACGACAGCACCGAAAAGGTTCTCCGGTGTGACCAGCGCTTTTCATTCTGCTGGGGAGCATTGGGAAAGCCGCAACTACAGCCCCCAAGTGTCACCGCATCCAGCCACACCTGCCCAAAACACTGCATGCACAGCCTGCTGGGGCGACAGAATCAGGAAGCGGCTGGCCGCAGTGACACTGGGAGGCGGTAGGCACGGCTTTCCCAATGCTTCCCGGTGGAACAGTAAGCGCAGGTGACTGGGCGGAGGGAAACAGCGGTCTCCGGATCCAACCCTCAGGCTGGAGCTTGGAGACTGCTGCTTCAGAGGATCCCACTTGAAGCATCAGTCACAGGAGGCAGAGAAAAAGAGAGGCGTCTTAGACTGGTGCACTTGAAACACATCCTCAGTTCAAAGTGTCTTCCCCACCCTTACCGCTGAAGCTCCTGCAGCCGATCAATCTCCTTGGCCTTCTCTCCCTCCAGCTCTGTGAGTCGGCGCTGGTGCTGGGCCAGCAGTTCTGATTTGGCCTGCTCCGCACTCTGACAGTGGGCCAGGTATTGTTCCGCTAACTCTTGGTTCTCTTGCCGGAGGCGTTCCTCGCGCTGGCGGTAAGACTCTTCAATCATTTGCAGACGGTTCCTGCCAAAGGAAACAGCATACACGTCTCTCACTAGGTTTGGGTGGAAAAGGGAATGCCAGATACTGTGGTGCAATTAGGACTAGTCAATGCTAATGGCCTTTAACTAAAAGTCTTGTTTAGGGACTTAGCTGCTTGGAAGCTTCATGTGCTTTGAAAACTGAGCTTCTCGTGTCAGTCTTTTTCATGTCTGAGGCAAACGTACAGCTAGCTGCGATAATTCCTCATTCCCTCCCCCTCCAATATACATTTAAAACTGGTATGGTATTTTTCAGAAACACAGTTTCTCCAAGCAGGAGGTATCAGTCAAGTTGATGCCTGTTATCAGATGGAAGTATCAATAAAGGTATATTACAGGTTGAAACTGGGCCCTAGCCGAGCAGTCAGACAAAATTCCCAAGCCGCTACTGGGCATCAAGATGCAGAACTCTGAATTATTGCCATTGCCTTGGTCAGCATTAGACAGGACTGGAGTGAAGGACATCTGGCTCAATACATACGCTTGACAGAATGCCTGCACAGAGGACCTAGAGCTAATTGACGAGTATGGCCTCTCAGGGCTCAGTCCTGAGCCCTCTATTGCTGGCACCACCTGCACTGGTGTCACAGACATGCCACGTGGCCCTTGGCTCTGCGCCAGCAAAACAGCCAGCACAGAGGCAAGGAGACCCATCGCCCACCTTGTGCCTTTACCTGGGGGAAGGGGATGAATGTCCCCTTCCTTCCAGGAGCCTTCAGCAACTGCCTGGATGCAGCAATACTACTACTGGATGCTACTGGATGCAGCAATAGCCATGCCCAGGCAGTTTAGGATTGGGTTGTAACACACAATCTTAAAGAATCCCAACTGTTGATTAAAACTATAGATGCCTGGAAATAGCCAACAAAAATCTGAAATATAGGAACTGCAGGAGTACAAGCCTGGGGGCGTCCTGTGGTCACCCCCCCTATTTTACACTGCTCCCTTACCTTTCCCAAGCGTCCAGGTCAGCCACTGCTCCACTGGAGGCAGCGGTAGCCTTTTTGGCAGAAGCAGTGAAAGTATAGGGCTGCCTGACTGGTAGCCATTAATACAGCCCATCCTCCAGGCATTTGTCTAATCCTCTTTGAAAGTCATTAAGCAGATGTTCATCGCCATGTCTACTAGCAGCACATCCCATACATTCATTATATGAATAAAAAAGTACTTTCTTTTGTTAGTCCTAGATATATTAATCAGTTCTATTAGATGACCCCAAGGACTAGTATGAGAAAGGCGGACAAAAAACCTTCTCTCTATCCACTTTCTTTATACCAAGCATAATCTTATAGTTCTCTAGCACATCTCTGCTTAATAATTTTTTATGGTCTCAAATAGTCAACTTTATTTTAATTGATTATTTTTAAACTAAGATTTCCAAATTCTCCAAAACTCAAACACAAACACTATTATAGCTTGGAACAAAACACTGGAGTTAAAAGCATTCCCATTTGTGGTTTCTGTATAATTGATTCTATTTAATATGAATTTTTCTGGAGGCAAAATTTTTAATTTTAGCAGCCCTCTAGTTCTCTTACAGCACAATCCTAAGCATGCCTACTCAGAAGGAAGTTTCATTGTGTTTAATGGAGCTTACTCCCAGGAAAGTGTACATAGGATTGCAGCCTTACTCAAACAGGCTGTGATGGGCAAGGAAGGTCTACATTACCCATTGTGCCCATTCCTGGGGGCTTCATGGTTTGGGGGATGGACAAGAGACGGTGTTCAGGGTGTCTGCAGGAATGAGCACCCATGTGGGTGGTCTTGGGAGTGTACATGCCTATGGATAGGTTTCCCCATAGCTCCGGTTTCCACATTACATGGATTACTGGAGCACGGGCTGCCTGTGTCTGATCCAAAGTAACCAATACCTGTGGGCCTTCTCAATTAGTTCCAAATCCCCTTGATGACGCTGCTGAAGACTTTCCAGCAACAGTTTCTGCTGACTCTTCTCCAGCTCCATCCGCCGCACCTGAATGGAGAAAACCACCAGGAGGTGCGAAGGAAGTCAAAATGACCTCGCAGCCCTATTCCCGTCCCAGCCTTCAAAGAAGCACCACCTGGCGCAGATACTCTCTCCCAAACTGCCGTTGGTGTAGAAAACCCTTACAGGAAAACCCAGCTATTTGACAAGGGGATTGATTCTGACAAAGGCCGTTGAGCTGCTGTTGTGCCCTCAGCCCCACCCACAGCTTTGGCCTCTACAGCTGAGCTATGTCCATAAACACGCCCCACCACCCTGCATTTATATTGGGCTTCCATGAAGGGAAAACTGGGGTGCTAATGAGAGAGCTGCGTCCGCCTCAGCCCTTAGCATGCTCAGCTGGGAAACCAACCTGGCCTTCCAGCTCTGTGAGACGAGTCTGGGCACTCAGCAGCTCGGCTTGGTAGCTTGCGATGCTCTCTCGCAGCTGCACTTGCATGCCGGCCAGTCTTTTTTCATACTCACTGGTATTTGGGGAGCTCTGTGCAAGGGGTTCTGCGTGCAGGAGCTGAGAAAAAGTAGAGGACTGGGGTGGGGAGACAAAAAGGAAAGCCATTTTAGCTTGCAAAACATGAGGCCGTTTCCACACACAGTGCCAAGAATTTGTGCTTTGTTGCCCTTGATACAGGTTGTTAATGTCGGCATGGAGAGCAGAGGAAAGCCACTTTAAAACAGAATGGACACTAGGACCAGTGTGACACCATCTGTGAAGCTGCAAGCTAGCATCCCCGGTTTTATCCATAGGCCATGCTGCCAATTCATTCTAAGCCTTCCTGCTGTAGTAGAACAAGTTGCTGGACAGGAACATCTGTTGCAGTAACCTCCAAGAAGAGGAAGAATTTATGCTTATGGCTGAATTTGCAAGGATGGGAGAATCTACTAAATCAGACCACTGGTCCATGTAGTTCAGCATGTCTACACTGGCTGGCAGTGGATTCCCAGGGTTTAAGGTAGGGGTCTTCCCTAGCCCTACCTGGAAATGCCAGGGATGAACACTGCATGCATGTGCTCTACCACTGCACTACAGTCGCTCCCTGGATTACTCATTAACAGCCACATCCTATGCTACCCAGGGCAATCCCAGCACACTCTAAGTTTCCTGCTTTGATTAAAGAGCCCACAAAGACAAGGGCAGATGAGGAAGCCTCCACCCCAGGCAGCAGAGAGTGGGAAGGTGGCAAAGGGCATCTGGTTCACCATTTCCTCTGCTCCCCCCATACACTGCCTAATGCAAATGTTTAAATTATGGGTGGACCAGCCCTGTGCATGTCATTAGGCTAGGTAACACTGGAGATGCCCAATATAGTATGAATGTATTGTGGTCTACAAACTTCCTATTTATCTCTATTTTTTGAAAGATCAGAAAGCACAGATACAATTGCACCATTTGCAGACTACAGATGCTCCAGAAAGTCAACCCTCCTGATTATTAGACTATGTAACCTTCTGGACTGAGTTTGGTTTCTCTTTAAATTCACAAACAAGTGGAAAATGCATTGAAGAAATGTTATATGGTCCATGAGAAGTCTACACATTTGTTAAGGGATTTATTCATTCATCCCAACCAATAAAATAATACCCACCAACCTGGATGTGTGTGGGTATCCCAAGGATTTCCTCTTGCTTTTGTAAAGAAGCTGCAGGTTCTGGAAATTCAATACCTATCAAAATCAAATACAGCAATGGGTGTGTGCCCTTTTCCAACGTAGGGCAGGACTTGCTTTGGACTTCAGGCATTTCACAATTAAAAGGAGGCAGAACAGCTATATATTTTAAGAGCACATTGCCCTAAGCTGGTTCTCAGAAGGAAGGAAAGAAAGAAGTTTATTCCAATTCCATTGTCTCTTTCATGACATGGCTTGTGAATACCTGAAAGCAGGAAGAGATTGAACAGGAAGAGGAGAGGAAGGACAGAAGTGACTGGTGATTATTGGTCCATTCTGTTTCTACTGTAGCTTCAGAAGTCTTTCTTCTACAGTGGATTCATCAATAGGAAGACAGAAACCTCAGCAGGTAATCAGACATATCAGACCTGAGTAAAGAAGAGTCTTCCAGCTAGGGAGGATTCTAAATGCTGAGTCTCTCAGCAGCTTGTTTGGAGTATGAGTATTACCTGCCCTGCTAGCATCTCCAGCAGGAGTCCCTTTCCTGGAACTGGATGGAAAAGAAGGAATAGTTTGTTCCTGAGGTTTTGACCAAGGTACAGAAGACCTGTGGAAAGCACAGAGAAAGACAGAGATATCTGCAATTAGACGGGCATCCTCCAAGTAATAGCTTTTTATTCTGGAATAAGTATCAGTATACAAGAGTTAAGATCATTTTATCTTTAGGATTTATAATCAAAATAGGTTAACGTAGCCCAGGCAGTCTTTAAACTTTCTCTTGTTTATCCAATCAGCGTGGTTAAAAGGTAGGTAATGAGCTGATTTTCAAACATCCTCATGAGTCTATTGTACTACATGCTTGGGTTCCTGGATTAATTAATCTCAATCAGTGCATATGAGAATCGTCATTTTCCCTCCCCCCTCAGATGCTCTTTGAAAGCATGGAAAGAGACTGTCCCACTCTTCTGCTTTCATCCACTTATTAATATTTACATGGCAGGAGAAAGAGCAATACAGTATGTCACTGTCACTGGTTACTACCAGGAAGACTTACGCTGGTTCTTCCACTTTGGTAGGGCTTTCTGCTGGGACCACAGACTGCTGATGTTTTTGAGTAGAGGGTGAAGGTTGGCTGATAAAAAAACCAAATACTCAAGGTAACATTCCTTGCATGAAAATTTCATTAAAAAATGCTCTCCCACCACCACCACATTAGCACATGGGAGCTTCAGTACATGGAAAGGCAACTTATGCACCTCTAAAAGCAACTTCTCCCCAATTTTTAAAATCAAATTTACATATCAGTCACCATTTGGAATGTGTAAGGGGAATGGCAAATTACTGAAATTACTAATGGCAAATTACTAATGGCAAATTCCTTTTCAATTTTCACAATCTGAAGGGCTTCAATTGCAGACATCTAGGAGTAAATGTTCTTACCCAGCATGAGCGAAAGAATCCACCTCCTTTCTGTGTATCGAAGAGTCTGAGGGCCCAGGTCTTTTTTCTACCTTCTCCAGTGCTTGCGATTTCTTTTGAGACAAGACGTGACTCAGCCAGCTGTCCTCATCATCGGCCTTGCCTGGTCCAGGCTTCCAGGCTCCTTCTTCCACCGCTGGCTTGGATCTAGAAAGGAGCTGGCTGGTTGGCAAAGGGGGCTCACCGTCAGGAGGCATATCCAGACTGGCTCCTCTTGTGTTGCTCTTACTGGGTTCCTTTCGCAGAGATGGCGGAGACAAGTCAAAACCGTCATCTTTCAGCCCCAACCAGTCGGCTCCGGTTTTGCTGCGTGTGGGGCTGGCAGATGCTGGGGTGGAAGGTTTTGACCTCTGGTCTGTTTTCAGCTCACTGAGGTTCTCAGAAGAAAACCTGCAACCGGAAAGACACGGCACCAAGAAGCATCAGGTGGGGCTAGGATTTTACAGGCAGCTTCACAGGAGAGAATCACATGTGGCGATGAGAGCAGCCATCAATACCTGACAGACTGTCGTCTTGACTGCCGTCCCTCTGGAGCAGTGGCCACAGTGGGTTGGTAGGCTCCAAAAGTAAACTCATCATCTAAAATGTCTTCCTTTTCTGTAGGAGACAAGAGCCCTGAGAGTTAGCTCATAGAAGGCACACTTGTGTCTTCTCTGGGCTTCACTATGGACTTTGGAATATCTAAAGTTAGAAGAAACTGACAATATAAAGATAAATAAAAAAGAATGCAACATGTAGACTATAAGTAGCCCCTGGGGAATTTCAGTTTTCATTTATTGAGGGGAAAAACGTATTTATTCTCACAGCAGTGGAAAATGCTTATGTGTGTGTCAGACATGTGTTTGAAGGCTCAGAAACCAGAAGAGACTGTAGTGCATTCATAAAGTTATTATAATTTAAGCTTCTAGTTTAAATTTCTAGTGATTTCTCTGATTCTTGACAAGAACAATGGGGGTAGAACAGGTAGCTATGCTGGTGTTTGTGATTCCCTTCTCCCTTTTAAAAGGCTACCTGACACGAATGCTTCTCATACTGAGGGCGCAATCCTGACCTGGGGAGAGGCTGGCCTAGTTAGGCCAGCAAAGTTTGGCTGGCACAAGGGACACCATAAAGTATGTTTGGATCACTCTCGGAATCAGAGAGGTCAGCACACAGACATGCACCATCCTCCCTGACTCCAAGTGGTCCAAATGTGCTTTACAGTGTCCCCTGTGCTGGGCAGACTTTGCTGGCCTAACTGTGCTGGCCTAACTCCCGGTTGTAAAGTAAGTCCCACTAAGCACAGTGGGACATTTAAAATATAGTATAGGATAGTAAGAAAATTAGGTGGAGGTGCAAAATTAAAACCAGATCTGACAGCTTGATGAAAATTTTCTTTAACATTCCTGTCAGAACAAGCATTCTGTGTATCGTCAAAACACATCAACTAAGAAGCTAAAATAATCTTTTCCATATCCTTTCAGTATCAGGGTTCTAATGCCAGTTGTGGCCATTTTAGTTGCTTCAGAGGAGGAGCAAAAAGAGTACTGGGTGTCTGAAAGAAAGAATGAGATGACTGCTAATTTCCACCACACTTGCCTGCTTGCTTTTGGTATTTCTTATCCAGCTTGAATTCCTTGTGCTCTCCTGTACTTGGTCGCTCGAGGAGTTTTGCTGCCGTTCCTCGTCCCAGCAATTCATCCAACATAGATCGAGCAGGACGAGGTTCCTCTCTGCCAAAAATAACGACAAATTCCATATACTGAACCTGCCGATATAAAGCATGAAATGGGGTCCTCTGGGGGAGAAACTGGTGGCTTTTTCATCATACTTATGGGGACGCCTGCTTTTATTTCAACTCTAGATTTCACAGCTGCAAAAAAATAAATAAATCTTTTTCTCCTACATGCTCAGACACTACAAGTCTATTAATCTGCAGAGAATTCTCAGTAGTCTACTAAGGTGGTTCAGTGGAGTAGCTAAAGCACCTGCTACCTGGGATAAAAGAAGATTTTGCAGTCAACCCTCTCCATGACAAAATCATTTTTAATTAATTAACTACATAAAGCATCTTCGGGTTAACTGGCCATAATATTTGATATTCCAATGCAGTTTATTTCATTGCATTCTGCATTAAATTACCTTTCCAATGATATATTAAATGATGGTATTATTCGTCCTTCCCTATGTTTTCACAGTTTTGGCCACTAGTGTCAGCTTGTTGTCCCCCTAAGGCTTGTTGGCTGGTGCAATTGCCCCTCTGCACCTTCCTCAGCTATGCCACTGAGTGGGCTCGTGGTAACCTTCATGCAGCACTGGACCATGCAATCAGTCAATTGATTTAGGGGTGCCCTGCCGCACTCAGAATACAGAGGAGGATGACATGAATGCAGAATGCAGGTTTCTATTTCTACAAGTTTCAGAAAGCACAAAAGACCTGGGAGTCCTGTTTTCATGTAAGGATATAAGAAGAGCCCTGCTGGATCAGGCCAAAAGCCCATCTAGTCCAGCTTCCTGTATCACATAGTGGCCCACCAGATGCCCTAGCGAGGCATGAGACAACTAGATACCTGCATCTTGTTGCACTCCCCTGAATCCCCTCCCACACACTTGTATTCTGTGTGTGTAGGGGAGCAGAGAGAAAACTGTGAAGGGGATGCCACTTCTGCCTGTATTCTGAGCCTAAGCAATAATATAGTAATTGCTGGGGGTGGCTAGACTCCTAAATAGCTTACTTAGGACACAATCCTATGCACAGTTCCCTTCAAGGAAACCCCACTGAACTCAATGGGACTTACCCCTGAGTAGACATGCACAGGATTGCATTGTCAACAAGTTCCAGCTTTTCAAGATTAGGAAGTTTGTCATTCTTGCCCTATGCTAGCCTGCAATCAAGCCACAATGTACAGTACAAACTGTAAGTTTGCCCCAAATGTGAAACTATTCTGTTTTGCCAGTCCAATGCCAACACTGCCCTTCAGCTGAAACAATCACAAATACCACTGCACGGTTATGAGCAGATGTTTGCTTACCCCTCTCGTGCTCTACCAGATTTTGATTCTCCCTTTGAGCTCTCACCAAACCCCAGAGCATCTATGAGATTGTCCCCGTCATCATCAAATGTCAATTCCTCTCTTTTCCTTTCAGGGACAACAGTAGGGCCAGGAGTTGTTACTGTCAAATGAAATGGGGGAATCATGTAAGCATGTGAAATTGGGGAACATTGTAATCATGAGCTCTAGTTTTACAGCATAACCTAAGCATTATAGACTCAAATTCAGATTCAGAATATGCTGAGTGTAACGGGCAAAAGCAGAAAATAATGTTACTCATCTTGTCCGATAGAACAATTCATGTCAATTAGCTGGTAATTTTCATGCTACACTCCCTGGCTTATCCTTTTGGTAAGCTTTTCTTTTTATATTATCCTTTTTACATTTTCAGTTTTAGAAGTTCTCCTCGTAGCGCTCAGCAATGGAGGCTGCCATCCTATACACACTTACCTGGGAGTAAGGCCCATTGAACATAGTGGGACTGACTTCTGAATGAACATGAATAGGACTGCACTGTCACAGCCAAATCCTAACCAACTTTCCAGTGCCAAGGCACCTTTGCCAATGGGGGGCACATGGCATTCTGGAGTTGGGGGGAGGCACACGCTTCATGGCTGAGCAAGGAGTTCAGCACATGATTCCTATATGTACCGAAACTCTGTCCAGCATCCACCGTCCATTTTTTTTTCTGAAAACAGATAAAATGTCATGCAGGCTACAATCTGTGCTAGGACTTTGGGAACACGACTGATATTTTAATTGGGAAGTTGAGTAAGAGCTGGATTGGTACAGACTTCCAAAAAATGCTACCATACAGAACAGCGATGTGCAGTGAGGGTGTGTCTGCTGAGACAGAATTGCCCTACTCTAGTTCTTTGAAAAGTGCTTCCATTGCTGCTGCAGTAGCTGTGATCCTGAAAACACTTACAACCCATCCACTTCAGCTGCTCAACACCCAGTGGGTTGTAAGTGTTTGCGTGCTCACAGAAGTGGGGCACTTTTCAAAGAACTCTGGTAGGGCGGTTTTGCCTCAACAGACACACCCTCACGGCACACCCTTTCTGATGCAGAAAGTTAGTAGACAACAATCTTTTAGTTTCCACAGATCAAAGTGCTTAGTCTTGACAACACATCCAAAAGTCTGAAATGGTCTGAAGGGATACCGTGTTGGTATTGTCTTTGTTTACCTTTTACTGTAGAAGCTGCAGCATTTGCTTCTAGAGTATTCCTGGCAGCAGAGGAATGTCCCTTCTTCATTGTGTCCTCTTCCTCATCAAGCAAAAGGTCAGCCAAAGGGTCATCCAAGTCTAGGAAATGAATGGTCATGAGGGGAGTGATTCATAGTTTCCAAATGGCTGAGAACAAGCAAGATACAGCTACTGCTCAAGTCAAGAACTGGGGGGAAAACTAAGGGCGCAATCCTAACCAACTTTCCAGCACCAGGGTAAGGGCAATGCAGCTCTGAGGTAAGAAAAACACTCCCTTACCTTGAGGAGGCCTCTGTGACGACTACTCCACTGCAGGAAGCAGAATGTGCCCCATTGGCATAGCTATGGCACTGCTGGGAAGTTGGTTAGGATTGCACCCTAAAAGTGCCACCTTCTCTGCCACTATGATGTTCCCTCTCCCCAGTTCTTGGGATACTTTCACATAACCCAGTTTGCTCCTTCATTAGCTCAAGACTGAAAAACTGTGATCAGAGGACCATCATTTTAACAGCAATCATACTGTTTGTTCCCCACTTCCACATGTGACCCTGGTTCTTTTGGGTGGTGGTGGTGGTGGTAATGTAATCTATTTTTTTTTAAACATTTTTCTTCTGCTCTTTGTCTAAAGACTTCAGGCAATATACATGTGTGTTATCTTGAGAGAGGGACTTTTCCAAAGTGAGCTAGTAGGTTTGATGGTTGAGTTGGGAGTTGAACCAAGGCTTCCCTAGACTGTAGGCCAATACACATTGACATGGGAGTAAGCCCCTTTCAACTCAGTGGGGCTTATTTCGGAGTAGATATGCATGGGATTGTGCTGCAAGTCTGCTAGGCTTAGCTCATGTTTAAAACCCATAGTTTAAAATAATAATTTCTCATACATATCACTGGCATAATGTGCCAAGATTCATATCCTACCTTCAAAGGAGAACTTCTGCTTCACATGTCTGGAGGTGGTGGGAGCAGAGCTCGGTTTCTTGTCCATTCCACTTACTGCATCTCCTATGCATGTGTGTATATAAAAAGGCAAGGTATATATATTCACTGGTATCCAGTTTTTACACAACAATGACATTTCTCCCCAGATGTCAACACAAAATCACACATTTCTGGGTACAAATTATTGACACAAGTAACAATATGACAGGAAGCAACTTTCTTAGTGCACTCTGTAACACACTAGGGCTAAAAGAGCAATAACCGTGGATTGTTCTATTCTCTGTTTGTACAGGCCTGAGCCTGGAAGCCATCTTGGCACAAACATTACAAAAATACACCAGCATCCTCAATCTGAGCAATTTACCTCACCTGTTTTCTGGTCACTAGGTGACAATCATAACAGGAACGTATACGATAAATTCAAAATCTGACATGGTTCAGTTGACTGAATATTTCTTCTAATGGATGCTTAAGGGTTGGGAAGTATAGATGTATACCTGTGGGCTGGCTGCTGTGCAAGGCTTGACCGGGCAGAGAGGTCTATCCAATGTTGAGAGGCTTCCAAAATGGGTCCAGGAAGGAGACTTGTACAACCAATCTATGCAGGAGCTGGGACCCTGTTTGTCCTATTCTAGCTGGATCTTTCCTCCTCTCTCTCAGCCTTCTGGTCCAGTAACGACTGTAGAGACTCTTCCCCAGTGCCTTCCTCCTTAGGCCACCAGCCTTGCTTGCACCAGTCCTCCTACCCTGCCTATTAGCAAACTGTACATTTGGGCTGTTTGTGGCTTGCATGGCTGGAAGCCTCACTTGTGGGATGAGGTACAAAGTCTTCCACTGCTGCTCTACAGCCTAGTATATAGTGGTCATGTGGTCCAAGGGTGGTAACAACACAGCAAGCTTTTCCCTCATGAGTGCATAGCTGGTTCCTAGAAGACCCTAGTCCTCACTGCACATGGGGGGAGGGGGAAGCCTCCACACTCCACCCTTCCTGGGTGTAAAGCAAGGACTGAACTGTGTCCAGTGATTTTAATTAGAAAGCCAAGCCTTCCCTGCCCTATCGCAAAAGGGTCACCTGGTCTGTACATGAAATTATACATTAATTCAACAGGTATGATGAGAATGAGGGCTGGGTGCAACTGCATTACAACTTGCAAGCTCACATTCACTGAACAACGGGGTTAAAAAAAAGCCCTGAGCACAGTTGTAGCCATTTCACATGATAACAAGGGTGTCACCAATCACTACATGATGGTTTTGTGCTCACCCCAGACATACTATTCTCATTGTATATCCTGCCTTGCTTCCAAGAAGCTGAAGGCAGAGCACATCAAGGTTTTTCCATCACATCTTCACCAGGTCAGTTTAACAGTCAGATGAATCAGCTCTGAGACAATGAGAGTGAAGTACCCATAAGCAAGGGCCACAGAAGTGATAATGCAGGTACCCCTAAGGGATCTTACCTACTTTAATAGTTCATTACTACTGAAGTCACCACATGCAATGTCAGAGTCCTGCTCCTAAAGCAAGATAAATTATTATGGAAACTCAGGTTTTTCCAAAATGTCTTTAAAAAGGCTGTGCAAAAAGAGTGCATCACCTTTCTCAGTTACTGTGGTTTTCTTAGCAGATCTTGCTGGCTCAGCCAAAGGCTGAGATTTCTCCACATCCTTTCTATGTTTCTGACTTGGCCCAGAACTTGCTTTCTTTAGACCCAGAAGATCAGCTTCCATCTCATCCATATCCTGGGGAGGGAAAATATTTCAAGCACAATACTTTAGAATGTTGTTTCACAATTGCCGGAATCCAGGAAGGAAGCTTGTCTCATTTTCACGTTGGAAAAAAGAAGTTTAATCCATTTACCTTCAAGGTCTCTAGAACATCTTCTGGGTTTACGTCTGAGAGATCAGGATCCTTGGGGTTGAATGAACAAACAAAACAAGTTGATTTTGTATACTACGAAAAAACCAAGATGGTTTAATCCCACAACAATCCACATTAATTTGGGGGCTCTGAAGCCAGAGAAATACTAGGTCCCAGTGGAAAAAGTGCTGAAGAAGTGCAACAGGTGCTGAGAGTGCTAATTTCGACAAGAATCCCTGGTTGTAATCAGCAAGACCCATGTTTTGCTCCAGTAAAGCTAGATGTGTATCCCTCCTTTCCACACCATGCCTTCAGACACAGGAATGAGCTGCAGTATTCCAGCAGGTCAGTCCAGTGATGGAAAAGAGCAACGTCGGAAACCACCTTCACTATCTTGCAAAGAGGATGTGGATTCCTGCAGTTCCTCTCACCTCTGCATCTCCCTCTCCCTCAAGAGCCATTTTGCTGAAGATGTCATCCTCCAGGAGGCTCCTGAAATATAAGAAAAAGCTCAGGTACAAGGCTTTGTTAGGAGCAAACAAAAAATCCCTGAGGGTGAAATCCTAAACAACTTTCCAGCACAGACATATGGCAGACATATGGCCAATGGGGCATGTGCTGCCTCCTGAGGTTGGGGGACAGTCATGGAGGTCTCCTGAAGGTAAGGGAATGTTTGTTTCCTTACCTCCAAGCTGCACTGCCCTTACCCTGGTGCTGAAATGTTGGTTAGGAGGACTGTGCCCTGAGGTAATTTGCTGACCTCTTTTAGACTGCTTCAGAAATTACTTGCATGTTCTCCCCAAATCCATTTCAGAAGAAATAGCCAGCATGTGTGACTTAGGAAGAGTCCAAAAAGGGAAGATCGAATTACGAGAAAAGTTAGGAAAAGAAAACTGATGCTGCCAAGTGTTCCCAGTGCACTTAGCATTTCCTGCTTCATTTAAAGAGCCTGTGCAGAGGAAGGCGAAGTCTTGCTCTTCAAACTGCAAGGGACGAGGAGCATGCTTGGAACCACTGACTGCACTGATTCTTGTCAAGTGCTGTCCAGAGGTGCTCTCATACTAGCACTATCATTTTGTACACTGAAAGGAATGACATCAGTACTCACTTTCTGCCAATCTGCGAGGTGATTCCTCTGGGTCTCCCTCCACTGTCACCAAATGAAACAGGTTTGGTAGGTTTAAGGGGAATGTCATCTGGGAATGAGAGGTGAAGACTCAGATGTGTGAAGTGTAGATTTCAACTTTGTTGACAGCTGTACAACATTTACGGTGCAATCCTAGCTTGGCGTTAGACTGGCACAGCAGTGGTGTCCCTACCGGGGGGCGGAGCACTAGGTTTTGCAAGGAGCTTTACCCCTCCTGTGTAAATTGCTCCTCTCCCTCGCTGTTTTAGCCAATCCTTAGGGGGAAAAGCAATGTCTTGGCATTGCTTACTAGCCACAGTGGCAAGGGAGAGGAGCCATTTACACAGGAGGGTAAGGCTCTTTGCAAAACTTAGAGCTCTGCCCCCCTGTAGGGACGTCACTGTGGCACAGTTAGACCAGCAAAGTTTGGCCACACCAAAAAGTAGGAACAATCCCAGCACACTCCACATTTCCTATTTAAAGAGGCCACGTGCAGGAATGGGCAGGTGAGGAGGCTGATTCTGTCTATGGTGGACAGTGGGAGGCAGTGGACGTATGCTTGCTGCCACCACCACCCCCATCTGCTGCCAATGCAAACAGCATCACTGACTTCATGGATGGGCCAGCCCTGCCTAAGATGTCTTAATAAACAAGTAGTCAACAACTATGCGCAAATGCAACAACTCCTCCTTTCAGCCCACAACATGGGAGGGGTGAGATCCATGAGCAAGTCTGTCTGATGAAAGTAATAATTATCTCTATTCCTTTGAAATGAAAGGATTCCTTAATTCTTCTCATTGTTCACCAATTCTAAACTGGTGAAATAACAAATGAATTGAAGAATTCTGTTTGCACATCAATGATTATTTACCATCATCACCAAGGAGATCGCTGAGCACATCATCAATGGAACCTAGAATAAGACAGAATGGGTTTATATCGTGAGAAGACTGCCCAGCGTAAATGGACAAAGGATTTCCTGTAACAACAAAGCCCAAGCCTATGCATGTCTATTAAGAAGTGAGTCCCATTATATAGTGAATGGGGTTTACTTCCAGGAATGTGTGCATAAGATCATAGCCTAACACTGTCATTTGAATATATGGAACTATCTTACACTCAATTAGACTCGGTCCATCCAGCCCAGACCTGTCTGATGGCAAACGTTTTCCAGGGTTTCAAGAGGTTTTTCTACCTCCTGAAGTCTTTTTGACTGGAGATGCAGAAGGACTGAACAGAGGACCTTCTGAATGCAGAGCAAAGAAGAGCCCCACTGGATCAGGTCAAGGGCCCATCTGGTCCAGTTTCCTATATAATATCTCACAGTGGCCCAGCAGATGCCTCAGTATACAGCAGGGGTGGGTGCATGTGCACACATGTGCTTAGAATGGCAGGGGCATGGGGTGAGGAGAAACATCGGGGTGCAAGAGGAAGGGGGGATCCTGAGCATTAGACCAACTTGCTCTCAGTGAGCACCTTCCTGGGAGCTGGTGGAGGCAGCTTGGGTTGGCAGGTGCAAGAGATGGCTGTTCTTCCTGGTGGGATGTCCTGCAGCACTGGCTGGCTGGCAGCCACCCTCCAAGATTGCAGGTTGCAGTCTTGCATGCAGGCCAATGTGCTGAATTGTAATTGTATTCCAGGCCAATTGTATTCCAGAATACAACAGAATGGCAGAGATTAGATTAACCTACTTCATAGATCCTGTGTAGATACAATGCTAGTTCCCAGTTAATGAAGGTTGCTCTTTTACCAACCTTTTATCAAGGGTCTGAAGCGGGTTTAGAAATCCTGGCTGAAACCGAAGCTATGAGCCACATGAAGCGCAAATGTAATGCTGAACCATGATTAAGGCTAATACGGGATGAGAGGAGGGGATTCATACTGGGGGAGGAAGGGGGACAGTCTATGAATTGGCAAGCCTGGCTCTTGAGGTGAACTGTCACAGCTTCTTTTGCTCCATTCCTGCCTTGTGAGAGATGAGCTGTTGCAGCTCTTAGGAGTCCAATCCTAACCTGGAGTTAGGCCGGCACAGTTAAGCCAGCAAAGTTTGGCCAGCACCAGGGCCACCGTAAAGCACATTTTGACCACTCTTGGAGTCAGGAAGGATGGTGCACGTCTGTGTGCTGGCCCCTCTGACTCCAAGAATGGTCAAAACATAATTTACAGTGCCCCTTGTGCCAGCCAAACTTTGCTGGTCTAACTGTGCTGGCCTAACTCCAGGTTAGGATTGTGCCCTGAATCAGTTTCATAAAGCATCCTCTCCACCAATATTCAAAAGGTCACAAGAATCTGGAAACATCAGCACACGTACTTTTCAGTCCTTTCTTGGTTTTCACTGCCTAGAAGGAAAAAAGGCAGATATTTTGTTAAAAAAATAAAGCAGAAAGGACAAAATTTGTCCAGCCTAGCCTGTTGGAATGCAGAAAGATAACAAGCCCCGACACAGTAGCGCAGTGAGCAACTGTCAAAAGAAACATTTATCCAGATTTGATTTGTGATGAAAGGAACGCTACATTAAAATCAATCTTACTTTGGAATTCAGTGTATGAGTTTATACCAGAGAGAGCAACGAGACCTAGAAGCAAACATAGCTGTGCTAAGAACAGGCAGCACCTAGTATGATGTCAACATTACTAGATATTACAGCAAAGGGAACGGTAATTCATTTTATATCCATAACCCATATATGAACATACAAATCGATGATCTATTAGCTGACTGTACCCTGGGAACAGCAGAGTGTACAGCAGACAGCCTGGTTACTAATGACATTAAAATTTATTTCAGGGACAAACCAGCCACTAATGTTAGGAATTCACCAGCCCAGCTTGGGTTGCCAGCCCCGGACACTTAAGTTTCCAGAAACATAGAAAAATGTTTCTTAAGTGCCACGCACAGAATTCCAACTTTTGGGTAGTAAGGATTGAAGGCATGTAAAGCAGGGCCTTCTTTGCGGTTACCACAGTCCTATCGACTCAGTTGATTAGTGAGGCCCTTCTTACCATATCATGGCTTCCAACACAAGCTTTTTTTGTGACTCAATCCCTGCACTCAGACATTCTTCATCATCACATGAATATTTAAGTTTGTTTGACACAGTTGTCACTTATTCCAATCTCACCTAAAGAAAGGAGCAGTACAAATGTCAAATTCAGCTTCATTACCAATGTTTATCAAAGACATTGAAAGCAAATAAATCTTGATTTTTATTTATTGAACAAGGTCAAATTGAGAGAGAACAAATTGAGGCCATCCAGCTTCGCAACTGCAAATGGATTTGAACCTGGGATTCCCATAGCCAAACCCCAACACTCCAGCCACCGCCCCGCACTACCTACCTATCAATTTCAATTCAAGAACCTTTATTGGCATTAAAACAGGTAAAACAATTAAAACACAGTGTCATTACCTACCTATCCATAATGAATAATCTGAATATAACAATAATTTTAAAAAGAGACCAAGAACCTAATTCTGTTCTTTAGGTTCGGATATTGGTGGTGCCGTCACTGCTGATCCCACCCCCGTTCCACCCTCCCACTATCCCTCCTACCTCTTACTCCTCCAGTGAGCAGAAAAACTGCCACTGATGGGGGCGTGAAGGCATGGGTCTTCCCAATGCATTCCCAACAGCGCACGGGCAGCCCAATCCTAACGGAGGATGCAGCTGGCAGGCTAGCTGGCCTGCACTGCTCCCTCACCCAAGTAGGAGGCAGCAGCAGCTTACCTGTTGATAAGCCGCAGGAATCCCAATAAGGCTGCTTGGACCTGCACCTGCTAAACAGCAGGCACAAGTCTGAGTGGCCCACAGCAGGCTGAATCAGGGCCACATAGTCAGGGACAGAGGTTTGGATCTTCAAGATCCAGACCTCCCCATTTCCCAACCCAGGCTGTCCTAACAGTGGGAATGCCCTCCCTCTGCCCTCCCACCACCCTGTTCTACCTCCTCCCGGCCTCCCTCTTGCCTTCCCCCATCCAGAAAAGCCCCTGCACTGGCCGAACTCAGCTGACGTGGGGACGGCTTAATTGCGATTTCCCCTGGTGTCCGTGGGGTGACGCTGCTCCCTATGTCAGCCCAGTGCCCATCTGCACGGCGCAGACATGCCTTATGACACATTTGTGACCTCATTGGGATGACACAGGCCACATACATCAGCCCAATAGGCCTTTTGGATTGCGCCCTAAGTTTCACATTGCCAGAGTACCTTCTACAGCAGGTGCTGACTGATTTATGACTGCCAGTGTCACTGCAGAAAAAGATCCAAGGACAGGCAGCTCTCAGTGAAGTATAAGATTGGGCTGTGAGACAATGGCTCCAGAACAGATTACCTTTGCAATATGGGGTTCACTAAACTTTGAAGCAACTTTCCAGGCCTTTAATGGTGCTTCAGTCAATGTGTCGTTCCTAGCAATTTTAGTGCAATATATCTAATATAACAGTATATATACCTGTAGCGTATAGAGTTAAGTCCTGCAAGAAGCTACAAGTTTGAGACATTCCTCTGATAGCTAGCTGGTTGAAGGCCAGCTGTGGAACATTAACTCAGAAGAGACTTGCAGAGAAGTTGCTGGAACATAGCAACATTCACTGATTGCACCAGAGAGTATGGGCCATTTGCTCTGCTATTTATTCTTTATTTATTGTCAAGATTTGTATCCCGCCTTTCCATTTTCAGGAGCAAATGCTCAAGGCTGCTAACACGGTAGAATCAAAATGAACAAGATATAAAACAATTTTACAAAACATAAAAAATGAACAAGCGTGGCAATAACATATTAGGGGAGGGTAAACTACAGAAGCCAAGCTATAGAGACACAGGGGACAGACAACAGACTGACAATGATGCATCACACAAACGATCAGGAGACAGAGAAAAGCAGAAATATTTTAGAGTTGAGAGCAATCAGGTTGGCTTTGGAGAGAATCTAGGATCTGCTGCAGAACAGGCGTGCTTTGGGAAGGTCAAAGAACAGAGAATGGGAGGGTCAAAGTATATGTCAACAGGCAGGGTGGCACAAGGTCACAATGGATTCACAGGGAAGCAGAAATGCTATTCCAGTGGATGGAGATAAATCTACTGTCCATATAAATAAAGCGTTCAGTAACTGGCTTGCTTCTCCTAAGAAGCTCTCAGCAGACATCTGAGTGCAAACGAACAATACTATATGTATTTTTTGTCCTGATGTGAACAATGATCATTTAATGAAGGTTTGGCTCATACATTGTAGCAACTTTTTCCTCCGTCGTGCATATATACAGGAAGTTGTCAATAATACTAGATGAAATAATACTAGATGTAATAATAGATGAAAGTTACTTTCTCTGGTGATCCTGGTAAACTGTTGTGAGCAATTTCCCCCTCCCCACACACTCTGGGAAATGCTACAAATGTGTGCAGCCAAGGCATGACGTTTTATTCAAAGTATTTATATGGTGCATTTCAGTCCCAGCAAGGGACCACCAAAGCAGCTCAAAGTGGCAAAAATCCACAACACCCCCCCAAAAAAATCTATTAAGAAAAAGAATCAGTCAGTCAATTAAAACAAACAATAGGCAGCGAGCAACAAAATGACAATTAGTGAAAATAAATCAAAAAAAATGTGATGGAATCAAAATGTTTTTACTGTCTATCTGGAAATGAGTGGTGATTTGGAATGATCCTGATGCGGGATCTCTGCCCAAACACACACTGTGGCCAAGCCTGTCATATTGGTTGTTAAAAGTTTTGCCTGAATTCCTTTCCATTTACGACGCTAGGCATCCTAACAACCTCGGAAATGTGTCTTCTTTCCTACCTACAACCCTGGTAACACGGTACGTGTGAACATATCGAATCAGTGGCACGCTAATACTATATTTCAAACACCATTTCTGATGAAGACGCAGGTGTGTCTTTTAGGTCTTCGTACACTTCCCTGTTGCTCCGGACAACGCAACGTTGTTACCATAGCAGCCAGGGTCTACCGCAGACACTAGCTCTTGCGTTCCTTTCCTAAGGGACAGACTTATAACCACCTCCTATCTATAATGCCTTCGATATATCATATATAGAGCATCCCTCGACATGCTTTGAAAACAGCAACAATGCAGCAGATCTCACCCTCGCCGATCTGGGACTACTGCGTGTATCCAAGCCAGGCGGGGAATTTTCACTCCCGAACAGCCGCAAAGCATCTCGGGAACCGTAGTTGTCTCACTTATACTTTCCAGTTATGACTTACACACAGAACTACATATACCAGCATGCTCTCGCTTCTTCCCAAACCTGGAAGCAAACACGCTGCTTCCTTCTAAAACAGTACCCAGTGCGAGCGAGGGCGGGGGGAGGAGCGGGCAGGTTTTTTATTTTGTGTGCACAAACTAGATTCTCCCTATACAGTATAAGACAAACGCAGGATAAATGGGGATTTGTAGTTGTACCTGCAGAATTCAAAGCTTTGTCCAGGGTACGCAGGCCTTGGATATATTGTACTTGTTTGTTCTCTGTAAGTCGCCTTGGGCATTTGCTTCGGCATGGGAAAGGCGGTGTATAAATTCTTCAAATAAATAATTGTCATCTTGTCCCGGGTGTTGGCATATAATAGGAAAATGCAGTTGCACTTTGCAAAGCAGATTCACAACAACCTTTGGTAAATCTGTAGGGTGATCGTTTACGAACAGGAGGGTTAAGGTGAAGGTTTCCCTACGATCGAATGGTCTAGTCGTGTGACCGACTGTAGGGGGCGGTGCTCATCTCCGTTTCCAAGCTGAAGAGCCGTGTTTGTCCAAGGACAAGCTTCCGCTGTCATGTGGCTGGCGTGACTATACGCTTGGCGCACGGAACACCGTTACCCTCCCACCAAAGTGGCTCCTATTTACCTACTTGCATGTTTATGTGCTTTCAAACCAGTGATGTCATTCAGGGGGAACGGACCAGAACGGGCGTTCCGGATCCTAACGGGCTCCGTGGCTGGTTCCGGGTTCCCAACAAGTGACAATCAAAAGTGAGTTCCTGTTCCTAAATCATTTGAATGACACCACTGTTTCAAACTGCTAGGTTGGCAGGAGCTGCAACAAACGATGGAAGCTCACTCTGTCGTGTGGTCTCAAACTGCCAACCTTCCGGTCAGCGAGTTCAGCAACAGCGGCTTGACCCGCAGCGCCACCATGTCCCTGACGTAGAGGGTTACTCTAGTGACCGGCACTTTCCTGGGACAAATCAACGCTCCGAGAGATTCGCACCACGACCCAGCCAGCCACTCGCCTGTTGCCACGGAAAGTTACTGGGCTTTTACGGCAGATCTGATTCTAACGGCAGCCCCCTCGCTCACAGACTTGCACAGGTGCTTGCAAATGACATTATTTCTGTTGCAGACACAAACTAAGGGCTACTTCAAGCATTTCGTCTTGAATAAGACTAGCAGTTGATTTTTCATTTGTTTGAAAAATAAGCAACTTTCAATTTTGGAAAGATCTGGAATGGAAAACAGATTGTGCTCGCTATCTCCATCTTGCAGAGTACCAAAAAATGTAGACCTACTGCCACCCAGCCCTCTGCAAGACTTAAGGTGGCAAATCTCATAGGGATCCCACGGAGTCTTCTTGTCCAGGTAGAAGATTGGGGCATGGAAGGGAGTGCAGTGACAGACACCAATGAGAAGGGGAGAGGCGCAGGAGGACACTTGGTCACTTACAAGTCAGTGCAGAGAACTGCAGCAGTCCCATCTCTCCCTCCTCACCTTTCTTTGTCGCTGGGCGGGGGAAGCATAGAGCAAGGATCGGCAGTGGCAAGAGATTGTGTTTGCCACTGCTGCCTCTTGCAAACAGCAACCTTTTTTTTCCCCCTTTGTTGAAACAGAAGTGGTGGAGGCCAGTCAGCCTAATGTCTGTTCTGGGTAAGATGGCAGAACGCCTCATCACAGATAAAAACCTAAAACACATAGAGGAACAAGCATTGCTGAAGGAAAGTCAGCATGGCTTCTGTAAAAGCAAGTCTTGCCTCAGAATCGTTTAGAATTCTTTGAAACGGTCAACAGGCATATGGATGTGGGCAAACCCGTGGATATTATCTGTATTTCAGGCGTTTGACACCGTCCCTCAGCAAAGGCTGCTGAAAAAATGTCAGTCGGAATAAGAGGGCAGGTCCTCTTATGGATTAAGAATTGGTTGAGGACCAGGAAACAGAGAGTGGGGGGGGGGTCAATGGGCAATTTTTACAATGGAGAGAGGTGGAAAGCAGAGTGCCTTAAGGCTCTGTCTTGGGGCTGCTGCTTTTCAACTTATTCATAAATGACCTGGGCACAGAATATGTACAGCATTCTCCAGCTAGGTACTGTGATAATAGTTATAAGTGATGCAAGTACAGTTGACTGTACCATAGTTTACATTTCTATGGTATCTGGATTTTAACCACATACTTTTATGTCAGTCATCCAAAAAGATTTGATTTACACTAGATTGTTGCATAGATTTTAAGTAGGTGTTTTTTTTATTTGTTCTACTTAACCCTATCCATTAGCTTCCCTTTTCACCTATGCCCTGCTTCTGTCTCGTTTTAAAACAACCAGGATTAGAAAGTGCAATGATTTAAACCTGGTTAAAAATGTGACTGTTTAAGCTATCTGTTCACATTTTTAGCAGCAGATGATCTTTTAGTTGTCTAGGAAGTGGCAACACCATTCCCTTTCCACGTTTCTAAGGCCTACTGAAAAATCTAGGGAAGCCCTGTGAAGAAATCTAGGCTAGGAAGCACCTAAGCAGAGTTTCTCCTTATTTTTCACACTTCTGCATGGAGCCCTTCCATGGCTGTACGGCAGCATCTCCTGAAGCTCAATGATTACATCCTCACCAATGTCTGGGTTGCCAAGAGTAGCTGAGTAGCTCAGTTTGAGTAGCTCAGTTTCAAGTAGAGTGGCCATACAGCTCAGAGGGAACACTGTTCCTAAGGCAGCCATCAATTGCCTGCTTTTTATATACTGTAAGATTTGTATATTTTATTATGTACTGCCTTGGCCAAGGCTGTTTTACAAATGTAACAAGTATTATACAATACAGTATTTCACTTTCTAACTAAGTGTTTAAAAGAGCTACACAAGGTCCCTTGAATTCAATAAAGTCAACTCCATGACTGTAGAAGGCTAAACAATATGCTACCATACTATGAAATCAGTAGCAGCAAAATGAAAAGTGGGACAGGGTTTCTACTCTAAAAAATAATGTAGGACAGCAATATTTCTATAATCAAAGCTAATAAGAAGACTGTTAATATCAGAAAGTATTGTTCCACCACATGGTTTGAAAGTGAATGTTTTTATTGTCTGCATACGGTCTCCTACTGCACAGTTTTTCAATCAGCTTTTCACTGAAGTATACAAAAATCCAGGACGCACATGTGTTAACAGCACAGTAATCAGGTATGTTAGACAGAATGTTTCAGCAGCTAGGAAGGTAAAATGACTTGATGGTCATGTTTGCTTCCGTTTCAATATACATCTCCTCTTGTTTGAAGGTTGTAGTGCAAGGAATCTGTAGCATGTTCAGATCTTGAATGGGCGTATACAATTAGTCTTAAGAATCAACTCTAAAAGTTTGGGCTCTTCATTTCAAATGTCACATAACTGAAATCAAAAGTTCTTCAGCTGGTGATCTTCAAATCCTGATTTGTTGGGAGAAAATTAAAAAGGCAGAATCCAACAATTTTTTCTGCCGTTTTAGTCACACTGCTCTCAGAGGATGAAGTTCTGTACAATGCTAAAATGTCAGCCTGCTTACATAAGAGTAATCTGGAGCCATTTTCTGTAAAGGTACTTCCTGTGGTACAATCATTCTTTACTTGTGATACACTAAAATCTGGATTGTTCCACCTGATGGACTTTTCTCCATCATTCCAGTTTGGACCTAGATCTAGTCTAAGTCATTCTGTAAGAACAGGGCACAACTGTATAGGATCAACCCTAAAAATAATTTCAGTGTCTGAAAAAGTCCTCAGAACTGTCACGATGAATACACCACTTTTTATGTCAAACGAAGGCAGATTCTTCCCCCTCCCCACCTCCCCATGACTGCAGATGCATATTAAAACCTTTACAGGATCTGAAACAATAGAAATGCTAAGAATTAAAGGGGAAAGTATCATTAAATTCAAGAGCAGGGGGTGATTCTTTACATGTTCTCTTTCCATGTTATTGGAAACCTCTGAAAGGGAGGGACACCACTATAGGAAAACAGCAGATGATGAAGACAAGCTGAATTTCATGCCACAGCCTGAAATTGTCACAACTGACAATGTGATGATAGTTAGGCAAAAGGAGGAGATGAAACTCTTAGTGCTCGATGCAGCTGCCTTCTGGAAAAGCACTGTCTATACTGGAAATGAGAATGAGTCCTGTTTGAAGGACACTCCTTATCCATTATGCCAGGAGTTCACTTCTGGAACCGGAAAGGGGTGAAGCTATGAGACTAACAAAAATTGTTCCTGTCCAGGCCCTTGAAGCCCAGTTCCTGCCAAGGCTGTATGGACCTCAGAAAGTAGGTTAAGATGCAAAAGTGTTCCAAGAGTTCTTCCTTAATACAGGGCACGATGCTGACAAAGTGTGCAAGTCTGCCGTGTTTCAAGAGAGTTTTCCCCACCCCAAAGTGAAGCTGCTGCTCCCCAGCAACTATTTCCAGTACACGACTACTTAGTAGTAAAAACAAAATCCTGCTACAGATGACAGGCTTCTCTAGCAGTCAACTGCTTCACAATTCAACACTTTACACTGATCTGTAAAGTTTTTTTTCTGAATGATTAGTTTCCGCACATAATTACAATTGCACTTTATGATTTGAGGTTCCCCTGCTCTAACCCCTTCAAAAAAAAATTACTTAAAATAATCAGGAGGAAAAGCTACAGTTACTGACTCTCCTATGGCTAGTGGATTTTGGATTCAGCAGCTCACAGGGCAAATGACCAATTCTGGGGAACTAGAAAATAGTACATTGAGAGCAGAAATCATCATCACAGTTTGGCTTGCATTGGCTTCAGATGTTTGTGGAAAGAGTCATGAACCTGTTGGAAGAAGCAAGATGAGTAAGTCTGTTTATTTAAATGATTGCAGACACACATTAAGTGCCTATTTCATCCAGTCAGAACCATACTGCCCAAGCATATGCATGTTTACTGGGAAATAAATCTTAGGGTGCAAGTCCTTTTTAGTTTTAAAACAGTTTTGCAGCATTTTTCCCCAGTTAGTCATTTGTAAATCTTTTTAAAATCCCAGGCCCCACTTCTTGTTCTCAGCAGAGCCTGGGAGTTAGACAGCGGTTTTCACAGTTCTAATTCCATTAGGACCAGTACATGTTCCCTCGTGTGCCTCAGTAATTCTGATGGGATTTGTTAAAGAGACTGCTGTTGCTCCCTGCCTTTGCCTGGTGACAGTGGGGAAAAAGGCAGGAACAAGAGATGTCTCTTCTCCACTGTATCCCCCCTGTATAACACATATGGTACCATTAGATCAGGGTGGACATCTCAAATAATTTGGGACCATGGCTATATTTTTTAGAAATGTAAGAGGGCCAACATCACTACATAAACTGTGGAAAAGCATTTGAGTTGACATTGTAACCCAGTGCTTTTTCAGTCCCAGGTAACACCCTTTTTTCTTACTGCACTCCACAGCCAATGTTCCCTCTTAGCTGCATGGTCATGCGGCTGGAACTTGAGCCTCTTGCAGCTGGAACTTGAGCCTCTCCACAGCTCCAGAGCTGTGGCTGTGCAGCCAGCGTATCGGTCGGGGCACTTCCCTCTGAGATCAGAAGGAATACAGTCCATGGCATGCCATGTGTGGTCACACTAGGAAGGGGAATAAAAGTTGCCTTATATATTACCTGCGTCTTATTTAGTGGCGATTTCTTTGCCCACTCAAACATGTTTTCATAGACGTTACCATCATAACGGCCAAGTACAGATCCGAGAAAGGAATCGTGGAAGTCAAAGGAATCCACTAGAGCCACAGCATTGGGACGGATTAATGCCAAGAGCTCCTTCACACGCTGGGTCGCCTGAGTTATCTGTGCATCTGTCAAAATGCCTCCCTGAGACAAAAAGGCAAGAGCCAAGAGAGTCATGCATCCAAACAGCCTCGTGACCTGCCACTACACAGCCCGAATTGCCCATATGAGGCAGGACAAGTCACGGATGAAACTAGTATAGTCAATAAGCCAGTTGGGAAACATCATGGATTGGGTCCGGAAGTCAGAAGTGGACACACACATCAGCTGAGCAAAGGAACTAGCCTTATGAAATATTGTAATTCCTGCTTTTAAAGACCCATTGTAACTAACGGAAGTGGTGAGAAAAAGTTAAAACATCCAAATGGGAGAGACGGGTGCTTGAAACATTTACATAAACAGAAGTTCGGATAATTGGGAGTGCCATTTTCACAGGGCTACAACAACAGTGCAGCAACAAACCAGTTTGGTTAAGAAGTATATTTGAATATACAAAATTTGGCATCCTAAACACATGGGGAGAGATGGGAGTGGAAGCTTCCCTTGTCACTGACATCTACCGGATCAGAAGCTAGTTATATATTTTTAAAAAGCATGACCCAACTCAAAATGTGAAACACTGTAGGTTTTAGGCTTTACGTTTGCCAACCATAGTGTCTTAAATGTTTCCCGTTACCTGCTGTTCCTATACAAGTTGTAGTTAATAGCACTTTTCCCCCTTCATGAGAGAGAGAGAGAGAGAGAGAGAGAGAGAGAGAGAGAGAGAGAGAGATGTGCCCCAGTATTCACTGATTTGGTATCCATGGTTTCAGTTATCCACAGATACTATGGATACTGGGACCCCTATTAAAAAGATAGGGGAACATTAAACAAATCTTTTTTACCTTGTTGCAACAAAACTGATTTTCCACTGTATTTTAAAAGGCATCCCCAGTTTCAGGTATCCACAGCAGGGTCCAGAACAGAACCTCAGTGAATACCGGGGCATGCCTATATACTGACAGGGTAGTCTTAGACTACAGATCCAGTGTGGTGCAGCGATTAGACTGCTAGACCTGGATCAGAGACAGCCAGGTTCAAACCTCTGCTGAAGCAAGGAATCTATTGGGTGATCACCAGCTAGTTACTCTTTCACATCTAACATACCTCCTAGAGGTACTGGAGTAAGGAGGGGAAATAAACCATTCTGTTCAGAACTCTTTGCGGGGGGAAGGGCACAATATAGATATAAGGAATAAGTAATTCTCTTCCTGGAAAATATGGATGTAGGCAATCCATATGACATAATCATAAATATTCACTTGAAACTTAACCCATGTGGTACAATCCTGGTATGCATAAGAAGTATATCATTAAGTCCTGGGAGATACTGATTAAAGAGAAGCTCAGACATCATACATGTGTCAATGGAAGGTGAGACCATGTTTGGGAATGTGCACTGCCTCCCCTTGTAACAATCAGGGCTGTCACACTGATCAGATTCTTTTCCCTATGAATATATGGAGCTGCTTCACCCCAAGTACCATGTCCATTGAAGTCCAGATCTGTCCACTGTGACAGTAGCTCTGCAGGGTCTGAAACAGAAGTCTTTCCCAGATCTATTGTCCTAATGTCTATATTCACTCTCCCCATCTTCCAACACTCACTAACAGGACAATCCTATGCATGTCTACTTGGAGGTAAATCTAATTGAATTCCATGGGACTTACATGTAATTGTGTAGTTGCGTTACAAGCCATCCTACTGTGTTTAATCCATAACCCCACAAACCTGGCCTCAGCACTATTGCTAAAATATTTCAACAGGTTTCTTCTTCGTCCTCTTGGCTACCACCACTGGTAATTCTAGTTGACCCAACACCACAAGTAGGATTTTCTTTCATTGGGGCTCTGGAGTTTAGATTAGGATTTAGTTACCAACCTGTAGGAAGTCTCCAGCATTCTTACTAATCCCATGGAGAGCATAGAGTAGACACAAGTTGTTCATGACAGCACGGACAGCTGGGTCACCAATTTCAGGGAGCTTGGCCGTGAACAGTTTGACCACCACATAGTGACAGTGTGCCTGGAAGAGAACGTGTAATGGGCAAATGTTAATTCAGGAGTTGGTGGGGTGAAAGGATTGCCCCAACTCACTCATTTGGAGGCTCTACTGACCTCAGATGCCCTCACTAGATCCACAGAAGTCCGGTTCCAAGCCTCCTCTTTGCTCTTTCTATGGTTCAGCTCAGTTTGCAAATTCTTTGCTGCAAATTCAACCAGCCTGTAATAGGAAAGAACATAAGCAGAACTTATTCAAACTGGAACCAAATCAACAGCTTAGCAGAGTAAACACCTATGCCTCTTGGAAAATCCTCTGTTTTGATTCTTCAGTTTTTAAGAAGACCAATTTCCTACTCACATAACAGTTGTGTAATTATAGTAAGTGTGACTTACTCCAAGGTTTTTAACAAAGGAGCGAGTGCACGTCTCAATCTCGGTCACAGTTATATATATAATGCTGAATCATCTGGCGACAGTACTATTATTTATTTATTTTTAGTGATAATAATCAAGTCCTCCAAAATGATAGAGACATGCTTTAGTTTTTGTGTTCCCTCATTCATTTAGAACCAATGCTTTGGGCTCATGATACAAGTTTATTCAAGATTAGTCAACACTGAGAATGCGTTTCATGTACTCTAAACAACAACTTACCTAGAAGCTCTCAGCTTATATGCCTCCACCAAACTGGATGGATTATTGATATGAACGATTGTGGTTCTACCAGCCACCTGCTGGGGCTGGATGCGTTGTCTTGGTAGATCATTCAGGTAGGACATCATGCCACTAAGCAGTTGTCCAGAACTAACTTGGGAATAGCTTTTGACCAAGAACCTATATTGAAGGCAAAAATTACATAATGTAACTACCTGTGAATTGTATCAGTCATATCAGGAACTGAATGAGAGACAATACAGAACAGGAAGGAAGATATGCCACAAGGTGACTTTTGTAGTCACAATGATGCCAGCAATGTGTATTACCTGTGTGCATCTTGACTGCAAACCTGGACTGGGTCAAAGAACCTTCCAGATTATGATCTGCTTAGTTCTTTAGCGGAAATGATCCTTAGGCTTTTGCTGCCTTCCTTTAGCTTCACTGAAGACACATTGCTTGCAATAACACCAATCAGGCTGAGAAACAGGCTTGTAAACTGAATAGGTGCCAACGCTTCTCCATCATCAACAGGAAATAAAGGCAGTGATGACTTTTGAAAAACCCACTATATAGGCCAGCCACCAGGACCCTATGCATCAAGTCCCTAGATCTGGGATTTAAACCACCTAAACCGGGATAGGGACTTTGTGGCCGCTTTCCCAACTAAACTGCTCTTGTTTAATGATGCACATGGGACACGAGGGTTGTTCAAAGTTCCTCTTCTTTTATATTCCTGCCTAAATGCCAGAAACATGTTGCTATTTTTATAATAAAGTTAGGAATGGGACAGCGGGTTAGAGAAACTTCAGCGAAGAGAGATCAGCACAAGAATCCCTGTTAGCCAAACCACGCACGACACTAGAAGCGTCGTTAGTAGACTCTAGTCCACGCAGCAGGTGAAAAGCAACAGAGGAAAATATGCCACAAAAATCAAGTCACCAGCTAGAACTGCACCACTCACCGTGCTGTCTGCAACATCATGACAGTGTTCTCTCCTTCATAGGTGCAGGAGGGAGTGAAATTGACATAAATGTCAGTCAGGCCACTACAACGGGAATAGCCGTGGCCACCACATGCCATTCGACATTCCTCAATGCCGGCATTGGTCACCCAGGAACTGAAAGCCTTCAGTCCTGCAGACAGTGCGTGAAGCTACGGGAGAAAGAAAAGTTAATTAGTCAGGATAGGCTATTTCTATTAAGCTTGTCACATGTTGCAACAGCCACACACACAACAGTACTCTGTCTCACAGACTTGGATGGTATGGAGAAATGGTATGGAGCTGCCTGAATTTTTTTCTGAATCTATGAATGGTACAAAGTACTTCCTTTTGTCACTTCTCCTGATAAACTTGGGGTGTCTAACATGCTTGACTGTTGACTGACATAAGTTTTTATCTTTCCATTTCCTTAACAATTCATAAAACGATCGTATGCTCACCTCATCTTTTTTGCTAAACTAAAATGCCCCAAATGCTTGAGACATTCCTTGTAGGAAAGCAGCATATCAAGCTCCTGATTACACAAAATTACTTAAGTTCTTTGAGATTTATATATTTTTAAGCAGAAGCATACATTGTTTGGGGCCACACCATAGATTTTTAACAACAGCATTACTACTCCTGTTCCTTCTTCCTGAGAAAGACACAAAACTTAGAAATGAACTAAACTTTTTGTAGTTCTGCTATGTAGGGCATACAATGAATATTTGGAAAATGTAATTCAGGGCGCAATCTTAACCTGGAGTTAAGCTGACAGTGTTAGGCCAACAAAGTTTGGCTGGCACACGGGACAGTGTAAAAGGGACGCCGTAAAATATGTTTGGACCACTCTCAGAGTCAGAGAGGCCAGCACACAGATGTATGTCATCCTCCCTGACTCCAACCGTGGTCCAAACATACTTTACGGTGTCCCTTGTGCCAGTCAAACCTTGCTGGCCTAACTGTGCCAGCCTAACTCCAGGATTGCACTCTCAGTCTCTATTCTCAGTGGGCTATTATGATAGCGAGCGCAGGAAGGTGTGATCTCAGAGTGTGATGCTCATACAGCCCGTGCTGAGGGGCTCAAGATTGGACCCCCAAACTAAACTAGAGCGATAAGAGAATATCAAGTACCCTGAAGGAATGGTTTTAGTGGTTTGACTTACTATTCTGAATACACATTTTCTAATGCTATAGCTGCACAGAAACTCTTGGAAACCCAAAATCCAGTTGTTGGCTTTGACTCTCACCCCTTCCTCACTACTCAGAAATGCCAGTTCTCTTAACTGTACAGGTGTACAGAAATAAGGTTGAGAATTTTCTTCCCCTTTCTGTTCTCTGCTATGCAAGGTCTTTGGGGGTGCTCTGTAGCTTCATTCATATCTCTGTGATTTTACATTAACAGCACTTTGGTCGAAAGCCATAACATTCATTTCGGTGTGGAATTCACGCTTCTTTTCCTCCAATCAATAATTCTGAGGTGCTCTAAAGAAACAGAGCAGACCGCTTTTCCCATTTTAAGAACAAAAATACTACCTCTGGCAGCTGACTCAGGTCTCCCTGATGGATGTCCCCAGTGATGCGATGATAGGTATCTTTCATATAGGCACCCACAAAGTGGAAAGCGTACGCTGTTGCCAGAAGGGGAAAGAGTTTGTACTGCTGGGTCTGATAATCCAAGATCTGGGGCTCTGGCTCCCTGAAACAGAAAGAAGGCATGAAAGAAATCCACCACTATTGTCAGGGCTCAATCTCTCAAGACTCTTGGCCAAGAAATACAATGTTAAGTACAGTGGGCCCTCCTTATCTGTGAGTTCGGCACCTGCAAATTTGCCTCAAAGTGGGTGCCAACCACATGGCTGGAGAGCCTCAAGGAAGGCACTTCCAGTCACGTCCAGGAGGTCCCTGAGGCACTTCCTGTGGATTCCATTATCTGCGGGACGGTGGTGTTCTGGGATGGATTCTCCGCAAATACTGAGGTCCCACTGAACAATAAACTAACATTTATTGTACTTTTAAAAAAATTGTACAGAATTTCAACAACATTGCATATTACCATTAAGTATTAACTTGTTAAGGGCGCAATCCTCACCTGGAGTTAGGCCGGTACAAGTCCCTTGTGCCAGCCCAGGAGCATCGCAAATGCACCATAAAGCGCATTTGCACCCGTCTTTGAGTCAGGGAGGCCAGCACACAGACGGGCACTGTCCTCCCCGACTCTTGAGAGTGTCCAAACACACTTTACGGTGTAAGTGACTTGTGCCGGCCTAACTCCAGGTTAGGACTGTGCCCTAAGTAATATAAGTTAACGTAGGCATTCACAGTAAGAGTACATTTACTTGAAAAAGGTAATTCTAGATTTATCCCACATGTGGGTTAATGAGACCAAGTGAATTTTTTTTAAGAAAGTGCAGTTGTTTTAAGTACTGTGGTTACACAAACTAACCAAGATTTATAAGCAATGTAGTTCTATTATAACTATATAAGCAAAGGACTAAAGAGTGAAAATCTGGAAAGAGGGGTGGGATATGTGAATCAAGTAAATTGAAAATGGAGCCCATATACATTCTTCCATGGAAACCTTCCCTCTTACTGACATACTGTGACCACAGCCCTGATTCAATGATTCAATCAGGGCTGTGATTCACAGCCCTGATTCTACCACCACGTAATGAGTGGTAGACTCAGGGCGCAATCCTAGCCTGGAGTTAGGCCAGCACAAGTCCCTTGTGTTGGCCCAGGAGTGTCACAAACGCACCGTAAATCAAGTTTTGAGCACACTCAGAGTCAGGGTGGACAGCCTTCCTTACTCAGAATGATACAAATGCCACTTGTGTCAGTCTAACTCCAGGTGAGGATTGCACCGTCAACTATATAAATGTTGGTAAAGAGGCTGTTGTGTGCTTCTTTATGCAGTGGGGGTGGGGAGAGAAAGAGTCTTGTGTTTCTTTTGTCTGCTTTCTAAAAGTAGCTACTCCTATGTCCTAATCCAAAACAGATGTTAAGATTAGGACTGTGCAATAAATAAATAGCCACGTTTCTTTCTAAATAAGGCAAGTGTGTGGATATGCACCCATCCATTTATTCACTCATTCCAACCACAACCCTATAAAAATACTCTAGACATGGAATGGAGGAGCAGTGTGTTACTTGTCAAGTGGGATCTAGACTGCACTAGAGACAGACATAGCTTACTCCATGTTTTTATATTTTCAAAGATAGTTCCATTGATTCTCCAAGCCCAGCCTGCCTTTATTTAAAGGCTTTAAGAAAGCATCCATGCTCTATCACACCACAATGCTCTACCATAATTAGCTGGCAGGGAATTTTCATTTTATTTAGGACTGAAACTACCTGCCGACTATCATAAATCAAGCTTAACTTCAATAGCTCAGAAGTGTTCTCTTTCCTCCACATTAAACCATTCTTCTTGAATATTCTAGCCCGAGCAAAAGCTCTGTGAAACTAAATGGATCTTGCACACTTTATCGTAAAACAGTAGTCAAGTCTAATCAAAGCAGGCTTCTTACCCTGGCTTCAATTCAGACTGGTGTCTCACTGCACTGTAGCGGATGGCAATTGTACAAGCTCGGGCTAAAGAGCGAGCAGAATCCCCTACAATCAAAGAGCGGATGAATACCATGGTTCCATAGGTCAGCTTGTCACTGAGAGGCTTCACATACGTGCCATCTGGTTCAACCTAGCAGAAGAAAAAGGAACACCAATTTTAAAGGGCTCTTCATCTCATCCAGAGATGCTTGTTTTTCAAAAATGTAGAAGGCAACATTTTGCTTTGCAGCAGTGCACACAGAGTCTTTAGGGCTATTTTCAAAGACCTTGGGATTCTACATTGAGTTCAGTTTACCAAGCCTACGCTTACATCCCACCCACCTTAAATCAATACTCATGACCTCTTCCTGTCTCATCTGAGTTGTGAAACTTCTGGCACTGCCAGCCAAATAATAGGCCAAGAAGTTGCACTACCAAGTACATTGTGATTGGCTACTGAAGTGATGAATCACAAGGTTCTCTCACCCAAATGGAGGGCTGCTGAAAACATGGGAGGAGGCCATCTGCAAAATTCATTCATTCAAGTGCTACTCAAGGCCACTCGCATTCATTCAAGAAGAGGCAGGGGCAATAAATAATCAGAAAATGCCACTGGTTACTAGCTTCAGCTTATTGAGGAATGTGAACATTGGAAGATCAAGACGACACTGTCAAGGATATCAGGGCATTGGCACCATGTTGCTCAGAAGTGCAGTGGAGTACACTTTTGTAAGCTGAGTCAGACTCTACGTGGGATGGCTCAGTTTCATGCTGTGTGAATAGGTGGCAACTGAAAATGGATTTCAAAGGAGTGCGGAACATTTTACCTGGGCATATTTCATTAGCATGTTTTCCCGGGGAATGCGGAAGTTGTCCATTTTTAAGTAGCCATTATCCATTTCATCGTAACCAAATTTGGGGCCAATGTCGCCAACACTAATGCCTGGTACACAGGAAACAGAAAAAGGTAAATAGGACATACTCTCCAGATTCTTAATACAACACCAAAAGGACAATCATAAAAATACTCTTCCCACATATTGCTAACCACCAACGGTGGCAGTATGGATTCTTCTGATTAAGGATCTTTGGATTCTTATTGTGCATTGGAATGATCCAAGGCTATGGCGCTACCAACAGGTCCAGAGGAACTGCAGTTTTCAGACAACATTACAGCATGAGCCAATAGCATGGGCCATTTCGGATCATAGTTTATTGTCCCAAACAGCCCTACACAATTAAGGCTGTGGATTCTTATGACATGCATGTGTCCTGCTCCCTCAGTCTGGTAAACTGGTGGTGGTGGGGCTATTTGTCCAAGTTCAGAAGACTCTGGTTCCTTGTGTAAGCAAGCAAAGTCACACAGACATGGGCGGGGGGAAGGCAGGATGTGTGCGTACTGTGAGTATGCAAGTCCTTAACTACATAGGGTGGGCTGGAACTATATATCATCTGATGACTGCATCGGTTTAGTCTTCCTTGAGCACTTCTGCGTGAAGCTTCCATCTTTTGTACACCTTACTGGCCCTCACACATGATCTCAGCAGATACTTCTCTATAGCTCTGTATGCTTGCCCTGCTTTCTATGTTTTTCTCCCTCACCCACACACATCTACCTACTAGGTCACATGCTTCCTTACATATAGCCTCTTTAAGTATTTTTCAGGGGACTTGCTGAAAAATCTCTTGGGGACATTATTCAACACCATCTTAGGTACATCTAATAAGAAGCAAGACACATGTGCTCAATGGGACTTACTCCCAAGGTAAAAATGGCTGCAGTTGCATAGTTGCGGGGGATGTCACATGAGCACGGGTGGCACTCTGTGGGAGGCACCAATGCCGTCCTCACCATGGCCACCTAGGTCCTACCCTCCTTGCTTGAAGCTGCCCAACTCCAGAAGTGATCAGAGCTCTGCTCTGGTCACATTCAGAGGGTGCTCTGAGGGCCAAGGAGAGACACACCCCCCAGCCCTCAGCACAGCTTCCCTAGCTCTCAGAACAACCCTGGAAGGCTGAAAACCTTCATTTTCAGCCAAACCTGGAAGTGACAATTTTGGCCTTCCAGAGTTGGCGGGAGGGAGGGGCGGCACTCCTTCTAGATACACCACTGAATGGCTGCAACCCTATACGCTTTCCTGAGAGCAAGTTGCAAGCAGACAGGCATGGCGCTGCATGTCAGCCACATACACTTCTCTCTTCATTCATTTCTGCAGTCAACATAATGACCACAAGTACTTGAGAGACACTAAACAGCTAAAGAGTGAGCAACAGACCATTCATCCACTCCTCATAACACCACATTAAGACAGTCCCTACCTGGCAACGGCTCGTGAGTTCCCAGCTGGCGAATGGGCACAATGAAAGCATGCAAACCATGGCCCTGGCCCTGAGTGTAAAGCTGAGCCAAAACAATGGCATGGTTTGAAGTTTTACCCACTGAAATGAAGGAAAGAAAACAAACAAAGCTAAACATAGGGAGACTTGATCTTGGAATCCAAGAAGCACTCAACTTATATTTACATTTCTAAATGCTTTGTTATCTGTTGCAACTGCAACAGATAAATGCAACATGGCTGAGAGTCACACCTAGAAATTTTCTTCAGCATTTACTTGGCAATACATTTCCCAAAATGTAAAGAAGTTCTGATCCATAGGAAAAGTTGAGGGAGTACCAGATGAACCAGGGAGAATGTAACAGTGAGTTTTCTTGAAGCAAAGAAAAACTCAGCATCAGCGAGTGTTGCCTGCCCCAAGAAGTGCACAATTTAATACAAAAACAAACGAAAACAGAAAGCCGGGAAGGGAATAGCGCCAGGAGAAGAGTATTGGCTTTTGTAATAACCATGTATTTGACATTAACACCACCAGCCCCAGTCCCTTTACTGTAGTGCAGCCAAGTGTAAAGCTTCACATAAAATATGGGTTTGGAAGAGGAATTTGAAAGTACTAAGAGAGGAGGCAGCCTGCAGGTGATCTGGGAGGGAGTGCTAGGCAAGAGGAGCAGCAAAGGGGAAAGAACAGAGCTGTCTGAGGGAGAAGGAGAGCTTTGGGCAGCTGAGGATGATGCAGTCAGTGGAGCAAAGGGGAAAGGGCAGGAAAATAGCAAGATGTGACAAAAAAGGTGTGGAGGAGCAAGGCCATGGGAGACTCTGAAGGCAAGGCCCAGGCTCTTAAGCTGGACCTGGGAATGGAGTCGATGTAAGAGTCTGAGACGGAGTGTGACATGGTCAACAAGAGAGGTGAACAGTTCTGAAGTCAGAATGCTGGCTGGAGGTAAGGGAGCTCAGGTGAGGCAATAGGCCTGGGGAAGAAAAGGCTGTACTAGGCAAGGCAAGAACTCCTGTTTCTGCCAAGGAGAGGGGGGAAGGGAAGGGACAGAGCATGGTTTTGCAATGTTGTAGAGAGAAGTGGCATGATTTGGTAACAGGCAAGATAAGGGAACGAGAGAGACCAATTCCTCTCTAAGAGGAAACCAAGGCTTTGAACTTGCTCAACAGGGTAGAGGGTGACACGGCCAGAGAAAAGAGAAACAGGGCTAGAGAAGGAAGGCTAGAAGGGAAACATAACTATCATAATCTCAGACTTGAAAAGGCAGAAAAAGCAACTGTGAAACAAAAAAGTATCAGCTGATGACCAACACATCTCACTTTGTGTAGCACTCAAAGACTAATGAACAGGGATGTGGTTTTGGGGTGATTTCCCCCCCCCCCCAATTTCTTGATTAAAACAGCAAATGGCAGTGTTATGTCTTTTTATTCTAGATTCTCAATCCAAGTTCTCATTTTTATTAATTTTAATTGCTTTAAAAGTGTGCTAGGTAGATGATACAGGCGAGACAGTGTCAGTAGATGCAGCCACAGTATTATTTCTATTTGGGAAATTAGTCTATGTGTTGTGTTTTTATTTAGATATTTTAACTGCCAAAAGGCAGTTGTTAATGCCCAAAAAGCGGGTTTCAACAACAAAAAGACCACCCCTACTAGTAAGGATTAAAAGTCATTTTACGCCTGGTGCTACTTAGAATACTTTTATTCATTTTTAAGGCACTGAAATAAGATTATATAGTCTGAGATTTAACACACACACACACACACACACACACACACACACACACACACACACACACACACACACACACACACACAGGAATTGCAGCGTTTTGAAAATATACAGTATTTCTAAATAGACTGAAGGAGGAAGTGATTCCACCCTAAGTTTCGAAATGGAAATAATTTACTTACGTCCACCCGGCCACCACTTAATAGAAGACACAGTGGGACTGTTAAGGATGAACTCCTGGGTTGCGGGATCATAGGTGGCTGTGGTTTCCAGGCCCCGGAGATGAGTTCCTATAGGCAGGCAACACATCTTAGTTTCAACGCCATGGATTCAACGCAAAGGAGTATTTCACAAAGTGGAAAGCACATTGTGGATACAGGCAACTATATGTGTTAAATAACTGGAAGCATGACATGATCAGTGATGGCATTAATGCAGCTTGGCATATCAGATAACTCCATTTCTGCAGCACCTTCATCCTTACTGGTTTCATAGCCAAGGAGCATTCAGTGTTCACAACTCCATGTGCTTGCCTACTTGTCACTACCTGAAAACGTGCAAAGTGGAAGTCAATTGGCAGAGGAGATGAACGGAGAAGAGCCATGATATTGGGCTTTCTCCGCCTCAGTAAACTTTATTTCCACTCCTGTGATGAGGCTGGTCTTCCCAGTTCCGTAACTGAGATGCACGAAAAAGAATCCACAGACAGGCTGAAGGTCCAACAGTTGCTTCCTCTGTGCTTTTCGTCTCCAAATCTTGGCTTTCTTCGCTGCCAATCTTCTTCTCATGGCAGTTGAACACGCAAGATTTACTCTGTCTCAAAACTGAATAAAGAAACTGAACGTTTCTTGATGAACCTGCCCTTGACAAACACAAACAAACAGGCTCGGGTTTCCCATCTAACTACAGTGAAGTATGTAAAGGCAATGGAAATTCCACTGCAGCTTCAAAGTGATTATGGATTATAAGAGACAAGATGCTCTTGCAAACAGGTAGATCAGCTTCACACAACCAAAGCAAATTTAATAAATACAGGTAGATTATCCCTTATCTGGACATCCAAAACCCAGACTATTCCAAAATCCAGTCATTTTTGTCCACAAGTTAAAAAAAAATTTATGTAGTGCGAAAACTACAAGGTCATGTGTTTATTCCCATGTCCACACAGGCTATGTGTACCATTGTTGAAAAATATCACAAGAACCCAGCAGACACCCAAATGGGTCATAGTGAAAAGAGCAAAAGGAAGCATTTTTCATATTCAAGCAATTATTCCAAAATCCAGACAAATCCAAAATTCAGACACCTTCCCGTCCCAGCGAGTCTGGATAAGGGATACGCAACCTGTATTTGGAGAGGACAAGTACCAAAACTTGAAGCAGAATTTTGGCAATTGCAAGCATAGCATACAGGTGTATTTAAACCAATTATACTGTAAAATGACAAAGTCATTTTTCTACAGCAAAACCCGCAATTTTCCACAGATAAGCAACTTCAAATTTTAGAATTTTGAAAGGAAATGTTATCTAGTCCTTGACTGCAATCAAAAGCTTCACTATAAATGTAGTGTTGATCAAATATGATCTTGCAGGGTGTGTTGGACTTAGACCTAGATCTAGTTCTGCCTTTGCCGAGGCTCAGAACCATCTTCTGTTCTACCTGCCCATTTAGAATGTATTACCCTGAAAGCACAATTTGCCTCAGAGTTTTAGGAGGGTGAAGGTGACAAAGCAATGTTTCTATCCAAGAGGCCAGACAAGCCATGATCAATCCCACTGGCCTTAGACTTAGTTGATCCGTCCCAGGGTAACAGCCTTACTGGATGCTCACACCCTGAGACCACAAAGAATGGTCTCCAGGTGATCAGTCTTTGGAACCAGGAGGAAACATGCACCCTGTCAGGCCTTCACTGTGTCAAACCATCAACAAAACTATATGTGAGCACATGGACAACTAACTTATGTTAGCTACAAGACTGCACTCATTGCATTCTTTGTTTATGAAAGATTCTCATTCTGTTCCTACCAGAAGCAGCTGGGCTAGAAATAGCCCGGCATTGGAAAAATAACTTTTCTTTGGGGAAAAAAAACCAGGATGAGAGCTTGGCAGCAAGCCTCTTTTAAATACCTTATTGGTGAGGTACACGTGGCGAGAGAACAGTGGCTTAGATCCAAAGAGCTGCTTGGCCATGCTCAATAGAATCTTTAACTACTTCCTTTGCATGTTAGATGCGCATGCCATCGCTTTTCAACATTTGCGGATCCTTTGAAAAGGACCCTTTGAAAAGCGGTTTGTGATATGCCATGAAGAGCTATTGCTTGAAAGGAAGACTCAAGGATTCCCAGTGCTGCTTGCCCAAGCAGCTGTTTGGATCCAAGCCACTCAATGTGGCAACCTTTTATTTCGTTCATCAAATGCCCTCTGCCCCACATCATCGATCCTTCCAGAGGGCTGTTGGAAGGAGGCTAGCTCAGAATGCCAGGAGCATGGGTGTGGCAACAGGATCCAGGCATCTTTGCTGTCTTGTGTGCTTTCTGAGGCATCTGGTGGTCCACTGTGAGATACAGGAAGCTGGACTTGTCAGACCTTTGGTCTGATCCAGCAGGGCTATTCTTATGCTTCTCAAATACATCAGTGAAAGGTGTCATTTTCTACAGTTCCTATTTGCACCTTCCTATCTTATGTCAGGCAAAACAATGGTGTCTTCTTGCTCAGCAAGTTAGTAAGGCCTTCAATAACTGAAGGGGGCTATAGCTAGCAAAAGGGATCAGTGGAAGTACGAGGAGAATGGGTCATTCCTTGGGCCAGTGCCCAAGTAAAGGGGAAACTGGATTGTTGTTTCAGTGTCACAACAAAGTTTTGCTCTCTCATCTTTAATGTGAACGTGCTAGCTAAAACAGAGTCACTCTAATTAATCAGATGGATAAAGTCACCACACCTACGCACTGAAGACATTCTGTCTAATTATAGCCTCTCATTTGAAACAGGAATGCATCCCAAACATATTGGAATTTCTCATTCAGAAGCCTGTGCAATACTTTGCCGTGGACTACATAATATGAAACCTTATACTTCAGAAGGTTCGTAGTTTCTCATCATTCACATGGAAATTTGGAGATAACTGTTCATTTAGGGAAGGTGTTCAAGAGTATTTCCTAATTGCTTTGTACAACTTCATACCATAATCTTAGTATGAAACCTGAAAGTTGACTTATACCCTGAACAAAGATACTCGCTCAAGAAACATAGAAGAGTTTGCAATGTCTCCTCAGCAATGCCATCTCCTGAATAAAACTGACCAAGTGTTAAATTAGACCAACTGGAATCTCTATTGCCATAACTGTCTTTCATAAGAAAAGAACCCTGGGATTGTTAGTTGGGCACCCTGAAAGACTCTAGATTGTAAAAGAATATACTTCTATACCTTTGCTGACATCGCCTACCAAGATACACTACTCTTGTGAATAAGACTTGAAAGTACTGTACCATGGCCCATCTCTGTCTGGGCATATGTGCCAATGATCTCCAAGTTCCAAGCAGGCATGAAGAAGCGATCTTGCTGTTCTTGGGTTGCCTGGGTTAAGAGGGTGGGCAGGAACATGCCCAGGTGGAGGTCCAGAGGCTCAGGTCGTCCACGGTGAACAGTGCTGTGGGAAAATGCCGAGGGAAGGGAACGTGAAGGGATGTTATAGGATTAAAGCATGTGAGATTAGAGGTGCAGGTTGGAAGGTGGGGAGGGGAGACAAAAAGAAGGTTGTGTGAAAAAGAATTTGGCAAGCGCACTTTGATCAGAGCACCAATCTTTTCTCGGGTTCATAATTATTTAAACCAGCCTGAGAGTTAAGGATGAGGAAGATATCCTTTCCTACAAACAAAAATGGAGGACAGACTGACCGCCTTTCTGCTCATTGTCGACTTGGCAGAAGCCACATTTTATTAAAGCATCCTCCATTCATTCTACTGGACCCTTCTACTCCTTGGAAATACCATCAGTACAAATAAAACAGGAAAAAAATAAATTCAATTTTTAAAAAAATTGAAGTGGTTTGGAGCAAGTTAAATAAGGAATGTTTCATAATGGAATTAAATCTGTTCCTCCTTATCTGAGCCCAGGAAAAGCTATTGGGCAAAACTGTCCAAGAAAGTTAGTTTGCTTTTTTGAGGTTTCAAAGACCAGTATCCTACCGGTTCCCCCCCCCCCTTACATTTGTTTCACTTTCTCTGTCATTGTTATTATTGCTTTAAATTAAATTTCAGAGATTTTCTAAGAAAGAAAAGGATGGTGCTCTGAACCAGCAATCAAAGCTAAGGAAACAATCCAGAGCTTTGTGTCAAAAATCAACATTTATAAGTGTGAACCACCACCAGCAAAGATCACCCCCAAAACCAAGAAAATATGCTTCTTTATAACAACCCAACAATAGCTCTCAAGTTTCATGATGTTTTCATCCTCATCCAAAAGCCAGTAACACACCTGCAGCCTCCTCACTCCAACACTCACTCAATGTACACTTCAATGTATCATGAGAGGACATACAGTAAGTGTGAGCAAGAAGACTCCAGTGTAAACCTCACCTCCGCCATGAACTGAAGGCAATTTTAAGCAAGTTACTGTCCTGCAGATGTGGCACCTGCAGATGTGGCACCCCTTCTGCATGGCGGTACATACTGGCAAAGTTTACCAGGTGGCTATAGAGGAGTACTGAAAAAATTCACCAAAGTTCTTTGAACTTGCGGAGTACTATATATTATTTCCAGGCTGTTGAGAAATTGTCTTTATGACAAATATGATCAGTTTAAAGCTGGCTGCAGAGTCTCCCCATACTAGTGACATCAGAACTACTGCAAAGGACGCAAAGTCAACCGTGATAGGGACAGACTACATGGTAATAGCCTTAACTCAAATAATGTGAACTACATAAAGATCCTTGGGTAGAATTAGGTTAATGTGAGGTAAATGTTAAGTCAAAGGTTTTACTTATCTCAAAGCAAAATTGTAATTCCCTTTCCTGGCTATAGAAATTACTATTTATTTACATAACAGTCTACATCATCAACCCATTGTGGAATTTTGTATGTTTGCCTTTGGAACCATGTAGTAATAAATTGGGGGAACGGCCTCCAGATATTTGTGACTGAGAAGTTTGTACAGTGGAGAGAACACAGAAGTCAAATTACAAACAATGCTTCAACTTTACAGATTAAACAGTAGCACAGATTTCCACTTTTGAGTACAGTAGTGCCGCAGTTTCATTTTCCCTCACTTTCATCCCTATTTATGTTGCAAGTGGACTTCTAACGCCTTACTGCAGCTAAAAGGAGAGTGAAAAAAGAAAATCTGATCAAGGCGGCACCAGAATGAAGTGTCTAGATTTGATGCTTGGGCAGAACATAAGGTTTGAGGAGAGAGAGAGAGAGAGAGAGAGCCATCTTCATTGGGTTGCAGCAACCATGTAGCCAATGCAAAATACAAGTATTGATAGCGGAATACTTGCTCATTTAAGATGATCAGAATAGCAACATTGTATTTACAATGGTATTTACCATTGTATCATGCTTAAGATGATTTGCAGAGAGCTCTCCCCAAATTGAGGTCATTACCAAGCCCACCTCCATTAAGCCTCAAATACAATGCACTCCCAGCAGCACTGAACAAGTTAGCTAGCATTTGACTGTGGGAATGCCTAGGGACTTCTACAGCCAGCACATGCACACTGCTGAAGAATCGTTACCTGAAATAAAAAGTGGGAGTTGCGCTAATGCACTATTACCCAAAGTCACTGAAGACGTCAGTACGATATGCACAGAATCAATCCATGCACTGGTTAGTTGGCAAACTACTATTGAAAATCACACACGCAGATTCACAAACAGGGAAATAAGTTAGCAAGGCACAGCATGCAGAAGACAATCACTTTCACAGGCATGGACTAAGGGAGAGGGCAAAGAAGAGCAACAAAAAAGTTGCTTTATGGGCTATTCCATTCATTTTGCAGCTTCTGGTCTTCCCCAATTTGCTTGATAGGTGTTACCATTACACTCAAATGGTGATGAGAAGCATTTTGTGAGAATTGTTGGATGTTTACATTTATAAAACCAAGAACTCTGATCAACGTATGAAGAATCCATTATTTGACACATGACCTGACAGGTTCAACAGCAGATTAGAAATTTTCCTTGCTCATCCACAGAACTTCCCTTGCTGGAAGAGTCCAATTCTTCTGTGTTCAAGAGCTTCAAGGTAAGTCATCAATCTAAACTGTGGGTTTTGACAAATTCAGGAGGTTTCTTTCCATACTGGAGAATAGAGATGAGCGCTTTGTTTCACAGCATATCTTCCCCCAACAGAAAAAAATGCTGTATAGTAAACAACTACATCTAATCTTCTTGTCATTTGAAGGTTTCAATCCCGTTTGACTTTGTATTTGAGATATTCCTCCTGTTCATGTAGTTGAAGAGTGATGCAACAGAGATCATGAGCAGCTGGAGACTGGCCACAACTATGACCTCTCTCATACATCAGAAGAGAAGCCAAAATGTGAAATTGTGTTGAACTGCTTGGCTTTGAAAAAACTCTTCAGTATTTTCATTAATACCACAGCAGAAACAGAGCTAGCTCTGATGCCACAAGATACACTAGGAAAGTGTCTTTCAAATTGGAATCTATGACTTCCAGAATATTGTACTGTTCCATGCACACATTGGTACCAACTCACTGTCTGGTACAGCCCATCGGATCACATGATCCAATGTTTAAGTGCATACCATGCTTTTCAGCATTTTCTGTAGAAACCAAATAGAAAGCCACATGCATTTCTCTGTTCCAAATATACCCTTCAGACAGCTAATACTGGCATACCCCAGTATCCATGGGGTCCTGGCTCCCCCTCAGATACCAGAAACTCTGAATATGAGGAAACGCTATATAAAAAAGTGAAACCACCCCCTCTGCTTACAGCACAGGTGTACTTATTTAACAATCCTGCTACACTGAACAGCCAAACATGCACCCAACTAGCCTGCATGCTACAGAGAGATTAACAGAAGTAAAGGCAGGAACACCCGTTTCCTATTAGTCTTCCTCTAGAATGCAGGCCAAGTGCCAGCACATTAGGCTCTTCAGAGTTAGACCGGCACAGTTAGGTCAGCAGAGTTTGACCGGCACAAGGGACACCATAAAGTTTGGACCACTCTCGGAGTCAGAAAGGCCAGCACACAGACGTGCGTCATCCTCCCTGACTCTGAGAGTGGTTCAAATGCACTTTACGGTATGCCGGCCAAACTTTGCTGGCCTAACTGTGCCAGCCTAACTCCAGGTTAGGATTGCGCCCTCGGTGAAACAAGATCATTGAACAAGATCAGCAGCTCAATCAGCATATCGGTACAAAATACACTTGCCTTCATGTCTGTGTACACACTTTTGTGCATTCATCTCTATGTAAGGAACTATAACGTATGTAACTTTCTTAAGCCTCTGATATATGTGAATTTGAACTGGTACCGGCCTACCATTGCAATGTTCATATTCTAAATCCAAAGAAAAAACAACAATTTGTTTAAAGCTGACTCTCGACAGTTTTGCGAATGATTCTTTTATACGACATTTCAAAACAAGGCTATAAAACCAGTAAACAGCCAGGAAAACTGGCAAGTGACAAACAGAATTCTGGCTCCGATATGTCTTTTTGCTGAACGTTCATCCTGAAAAAAAAAAAAATCACTGCTGGTCTGAAGTTACACTGAAAAGAACTAACCGTGCCCCATTTCCGTCTGAGCGTAGGTGCCAATTATCTGAAATCGAGAAGCCAGTGGCAGCCATTTCTCTTGCTGGGTAACAGTGCACTGGTTCTGTAAGGTGTTTGTAAACATGCTGAAGTGCAGATCAAGAGGTGAAACAGTTTTGCCCATGCACATTCTATGGGAGAGAGAGATGGCAGATCAGGTCGTGTGTTATTTTACTCCAATAGGTTTTTCTCCATTTTCCGAAGAGATGTGCAGGAATCTGTTACTTAAGGGTTAAAAACCAGAAGACTTAGGATTCTAGATATACATTAATAATAGGATAGGAAAGAAACCATTGAACTGCTGCATCTTGCAGAACTTGTTCCTTAAAAAAAAACAAAAAATACACAGGCAATCAAGTCAAACCCAAACTCTTATGTAATTCATGCAAGCGTGCAGAGATTTGCCCATCTGCACCAGCTGGTAGAGATTTATCAAAGCAGGAGACGTGTTTAGATTCAGAACCTTAATGACTGCAGCTCCCAATTTTACACAACAGTTTTAAGGCTGAGAACAGGTTGAAATCTGAATCCTTCCCGACCCCTGCTGAGTTTATAATTGGGTTCCACATCAACAGAAGCCCAATTCTGCAGTCATGTTACAGAAAGTTCGTGCTTTCCATCTGGATAACGATACTGGAGTTTGTGCTGGGTCCTGCTATTTGGACAGAGTTGGTACAAACGTAAAGAAAGGAGAAAGATGTGGAAGCAAAGAGGGAAACGGGGATGGGCAGCTATGGAAGGGCTCAGAACACGTGTTGTCAGAGGCAGTCCAGTGCAGTTAGCGAAAAAAGACCCCTCAAATTCGAATTATTGCAACAGAAGCTCTTTCAACTGGTTTTGACAGTACTAGGTGTGCGTATTGGCAGGAAATAAAGTCTACCAACTTCTGACTACCAGAAGTGGGTCATTTCCAAGATGGCAGCCTCAAAATGGGCCAAAATCATGCAAAAGTGCCATTCCCAAGCTCAGAAACAGTCTAACCGCAGGTCTGACAGCTGTTTTTCTCAGAGCTAGGTGTGCTTAGTGACAGGGAAAAAACTTGACCAACTTTGGACAACCAGAAGTAGGTCATTTCCAAGATGGAAGCCTCAAAATGGGCCAAAATCATGCAAAATCATGCAACTGTGCCATTTGTAAGGCATGGAAAAAACTTTCAGAACCTGAGAACCACACCAGTTATATAAGATTGTAACATCACAAAGTCTGGTTCAATTTCATGCTCTGCTGCCTCTTCATTTAGAGAAGGCCACCAGGGGGAGCCTGAGAATGGGCTGAAGTCTTGCAACCTAAGCTCAGAACTGTTTAGTTAGCAGATATAGTTGATAATTGCAATTTGAGTTCACGCATTTTGTTTAAGCAGCATTTTTAGAAGATCAACATGCATTTGTGTCAATGCCCGTTATGTGGTTTACACCTACTGTGATGTGGCCAATAGAGTAGAATGCCAAGTCACTACAGACAGCGCTTATGTTGGCACAATGACGACAATAATCTCCAAATGAGGAAGTCTTACATTATACACTGAGGAAAATTGTTTCGGCAAGAGGAGGGTGCAAGCGCGAACTTCCATAAGCATGCAGAACTAGACTGCGTGTACTTGCTGCTTGCCAAGCAGCAGAAGCTGCATTCTGTCCATAAAGGGATCAAGCAAGTCTAAACATTCTAAATGTTCCTCCGAGGTCCTTCTTGGTTTCTGAGCACTGCACATTTTAGAGAGATGTTTCCCACAGTGAAAGACACTTATATTTAAAGGCAATTAAATTTGAGATTCTTGATAAGACAAGATTCCATGATATGCACAAGATTCCCCAGAGCATCATGTGAAGTAACAAGCCAAAAATTTCTCAGGCCCATTTCTTCTACATGCTTGAGAACTGCCTTCTAGATGAGTCCAAAGTCGTCTTGTCCTGTGTTCTATTTGCCTGTGGAAGTTGACGAGCAGGTCACAACCCATCCCCCAAATCTATCCCAGCACCTGGCATTCAGAAGTTTATCGTCTCCGAAAGCAGAAGTTTCATTCAGCCATCATGGCTAAGCATCATGTCTTCTCTGATGGGTCTAAGTACCATGCTGAATAAGCCTTTCTCATGGGAAATCCACTGCCCATGAGCAAGGGGGCAGTGTTCAGAATAGACTAATGCTTCCAAGAACTGCATTTTGTTCCAAGCATCTTCTGCAAGGATGAGGAACAAGGCATGCCATATATGAGAATGGACATACGTCCCAAGCTTTTAGAAGCTGATCCAAGCGTTTGTTCAGTTTAGACTACTTTTGGAAAGATTACAGTATTCATGTTTCCAGGGTGTCTCAATGCATTTTAGATCCTTCAGTTAGAGCAGTGGTCCCCAACCTTTTTTAGCATCTTGACCACCTTTGTAGGTATGGCAACTTGTCAGGACACCCCCCTCCCCAAGACAGCAGGAAGTAAAGTCACTATTTTTAATAAATCACACTTTTTGAAAGGTGAAAAAACCCCACATCCTTTTTAGAATGTTCTGGTTGCTTTGTATCTAAGTGACATTTACGTTTTGAATTCAGTGATCAATTCAGTACTGAGAACAACACAGCACAGAACACATTGTGGCTTCTTTATGCCATTGCTGATCAAGGTGGTAAAGTCAAATTTGAGATAGTCTTCAGAGTATTTATGTTCCTCTTCCCCATGTGCTGAGACTCACCTAGGTATGCACATGGAAGGCGTGACATGCCTTGGGGTGACATTCCAAATGAGACCTGGGAAAGACTTCATCACACACATATGCATACACCCCAAGACAAGCCATAACAAGGCTAATTTCCCTTGCAGACACAAGCACTGAGGAAGCGGCAGTTTAATGGGGAAGGCTCTTCCCTCACCAAAATGAAGCTTCCAAGACAACAGTGCCCAGCTTTTAAATATGGTTGCTCCAAGCTCTTTGCGACCCCTTAAAAATTGGTTCATGACCCCCAAGTTGGGAACCACTGAGTTAGAGGAAAATTTATATCCTGGACCCTGACATACTGAGAACAAAAACCTCAGTTTGCATACACTCCTTAATTATTTGGGAATCAATCAATCAACAGGTACTTATATACCGCTTTTCAACACGAAGTTCACAAAGCGGTTTACAGGCAAATTATTTGGGAATGTAGCAGCTAAAACCTTACCCAAGGAGTACATACCTTTTTAAATAAGCAGCTTTATGAAAATTATGACACCATAACTGGGAAACAACCAGAAACCTACCATGGATGTTTCTTGACAGTTTCTTTTATAAGATGCCAACTACCACTTGATAAAAACAATCTAAGAGGAATACTTTTGTGTGTGCTACAGCAAGTGCAATAAAGCATGGAAGCAGTGTTTCCAGCTTCCACGTGCTGGTTATGGCAGGTAATGGCCTGGTTATAGCAGGCACTGCAGATACTGGTCAGCAGATGAGAAGAGCATTCAAGTTTAGCACTGAGAACTCTCCTGTTTGTCACTGAGGGCATTCTTTTGCTGGCACAACAGTGACAGCTGGTACAACTGTAAAGGACTGGAAATTCCTCACACGCTCACCATTTCCAGTTCTTTTGAGAAAAGAGTTTTAGTTATAAGGGAAACACACCTCATTTGTTCAATACACAAATTTTCTACCACCATCTACAGGGCTCTCTCCTTTTTTCATATGTGCTCTATAGGGGCCATAGGGGCCCTTCCCCCCTCTGCCCCTTCTTGGGGGGGGGGTGTCTACACCATACAGGGATGGGAATGACATGCAGGAGACAGATAGATGGTGCTGGGAAAGATTGATCATTGGGGTGTCTGCCATTGCTGGGCAAAATACTTAGAAGCCCTGTCCCACCACAGTTGCTTGCAGCATTCTAGACGACTGTGTCTCACAAGGCCATTTGGATATAATAAATAAATCTTAGTTGTCTATGATTTACTAAAAGCCCCAACAGGCAAGGTGGAGAACATAAGAACATGGCATATTGCCAAGCAAGACGCTATTGTCAGAACAAAGTATGCTAGATTGAAGGCCATGTGATGAAAGAGGCAAAGTCTACTTGGTTGCATAATTTAGCGGCTGTCAAAACAAACAACCACCCTCAAGAGGTATATGCCAATAGTTTTTCTTTAAAGTAGGGCTGTTTGAAAATTGTGTTTTTTGCCCAGATTTCATGATTTGAAAGGCAGAAAACAGCATTATGTGCTTTTATTCTCATTCCAAAAATTCTCATTTTTAGTAATTTTAAATGCTTTTAAAGTGTACTAGGTAGGCGACATAAGTGATATAGTGTCAGCAGATGCAGCCACAGTATTATTTCTAATTGGAAAAGTAGTCTATTTTGATTTCTGAAGAATATCTTAAGCTCCAAAAAGCGGTGTTTTGTGTTTTCATTCAGATATTTTTCACACCAAAAAGGTGGTATTTTGTGTTTTTATGCATTTTAAACAAAAATAAACACCCCTACTTATTAGCTTGAGCAGGTGCAAGATAATCTTACTGAGAAGCCATTCAACTTAGACAGAAACAGAAGATCAACGAAACAATGGGCCCAAAAGTGACTTAGGACGTAATCCTAACCCGCTTTCCAGCACTGACATAGCAGCGCCAATGGGGCATGTGCTGCATCCTGCAGTGGAGTCGTAGTCATGGAGGCCTCCTCAAGGCAACAGAATGTTTGTTCCCTTACCTCAGAGCGGCACTGCCCTTACCCCAGTGCTGGAAAGTTGGTTAGGTTGTACCCTTAGTAATACTGCTCTCACACGCGTTACCTTTGCCACAGAAACAAATCAAAAACGTCACGTCATGTATCAGAGCCCTCTAGATAGTTATTCAGTGAGTAATTACTTTGGGGCAAGTTACCTGCCAGACCTGTTGAGCAAGCTGCCATGATACTCCAACACAGATGAAAAACTGAGTCATTCTTTATCTGCAAGGATATAGACTAAATTACTGAGACCAAATTCTCTAAAAACTACGCTCATCACTGGATGCAGCATTCTAAGGAGAGCTGTGGGGTGGGGGAGGTCTATCTAATCCACCCTCCACTTATCCAACTGTGGCCCCTCTTTGGGTATGAAAAATAATACTCTCTCCCTGCTCCACTGTTTGCCACCTGCACGGACCATCCAGTAGCATTTTCTGAATACAGAGTTCATGTTTAGCTGTCACGGCTAAAATCCCCACAACAACCTCTCTTCTATGACGACTGCCTAATCCTTTTTAGGAACAACGAACGAGAAAGATATTAAAAGCACTGTCACAGATTTCCAGCATTACTCCCGCCATCCCACTATAGCCAGGCTCAAGGCTCATTCAGTGACATAGACAAAACAGAAGGGCTTGGTGGAGCCATCGCCATTTGTAATGAACAGAAATCATACAACTGTCTGGTTAACTTGATCTTTATATTTAGTAGGCATTGGACTATCAGAGACTGGGATAAGAGATGGTCAGCAACAGGTTTGTAAGTGTTACAAAGGGAAGCAATGAAACTAGGGTCAGGGGAGGACGAAAGAGAGTTCTGGTGAATGGTAGACTCCAGATCAGGGCGATTACTGGTCTGGTTTCTGAGACTCTAGCAGACACCTGCGTGTGCATTTTTAAGCTCTCTAAACAAAGAGGGTTCCTGCCTCCTCCTCTCTCCCATCTTTTTAAAAATAAAGATGAGACAACTGACTAAATATCAAACTGACTAAAACAAAAAGGTTCTGTACAATTGTGGGTTTGGATTTCTGCGCTATTTTCCCTCCAGTGGTTAAGATGTTTTTTGAAATGAAGCATGCAATAAAGTCCTGCAGTACTTTTATGAATTTTGCCCTTTATACGAGCACAAAGAAAGAGAGAGCAGGCAGTCCCAAGGTCATAAAAAGAGATTGGATTGCAACAACCCAACTCAGCTATTGCTGCTTTACCCTTTAGCCCACAGACAGCCTCTCAAACTAGAGCAGAGAAACCGAGCTCCACCCACTTGATTGCTATCCCATGTATTGAACTTTCACCCATCCTGCCACTACTTCAGATGAAAACCCCTTTTGCTGAATATTCATGCAAGTAGGCTCTCTGTTCAACAGTTTAAAGGGGATATTTGCTACACAATTCATAAAGTTGATCTTAAGGAGCGCCAGATATTAATAAAAGTACCATGAGATACAGAATAACACCAAAATTACAGATACCTCAATTTAAAAGTGTGCTACCTTGGCATGAATTTGCCTCTTATTTGCACAGTATTATAAAATGTTGTTGCTTAGAAACTTTAGTTACTGATCTCACACTCCTATCCCCATTCTAGATATAGAAAAGGTACGGAAGAGTAAGGCTGAAAGATGTGAAAGTCTTCCAGTTGAACTGACAAGGTTCTTCCTTAACCTGACACATCTGATGGACATCATGCCCTTGTCTAAAACACAGCTTACTACAGAGGAGGGACTAGCATATATCACGTTGGAGTGGTTTTAGATACAAGTCACTCTGTCAACCTCAGAAAACCAATTTATTGTTACTGACAAAAAAGTGTGTCATTCCCAGTTTAAGCCAGGAGATATTCCAAACTCCACATACAATGACCAATTTGATCCACTTTGAATATGCAACAGTCACATTTTAAAAAAATAGTTTTTGCTGTGCAGTTTCATAAGGCTTTTGAATAATTTGAGGGCACAATCCTAACCTAGAGTTAGGCCAGCACAAGTCACTTGTGCTGGCCCAGGCGGATTGCAAATGCAACGTAAGGCACACAGACATGCGTTGCCTACCCTGACTCCAGAAGTGGTCCAAACGTGCTTTATGGCATGTTTGCGACACTTCTGGGCTGGCGCAAGTCACTTGTGCTGGCTCACCTCCAGATTAGGATCGCGCCCTGAATCTTAATTTAAAAATCAGCATTTGTTTGTTGATTTGCCTGGTCTACTGTATACTTCTGTGGTATTAGCGTGTGGAACAGGTAGCAGGGATTTGTGGTAGGAACAGGAACAGAACAACCCATGAGCTTGACAGTGACAGGAACAGTCAGCATCCCTGCCTGTTCCCTGGTTCAGTCAATAAGAGGGCAGACCCAAATGGAAGTGGGAAAGGATACACTATATATATACACACACAGTAGCATGCACTTGAGTGGATCTGGATTGCAGCATACCTGCCAAAGAGATAATCCAACTCTGTTTTATGTCAAGAGATGAATTTCCTTTGAAAACCATACCTAGGTTACGCAGTAGCTGAGTTGCCACAGAACTGTGCCATGGTAGCAAAGCAATTCTTCACTAAGCGTAGAAGTGAGAACACATGTTGCAAAAATGGGTCCAAGAAGAGGATTATAATCAACAGAAAGAATATTGAATATAATCAATATTCAGCAGCATTCAGGAGTAAGCAAACATCTAGCTAAACTGAGGCAAACAATGATTAAAGTGAGGTTAGTCCAGGTGTTCAAAAGTCACTTGACTGACGTTCAGGATTACACTCACAGCAAGTTGGCAGTTTCCCAATTTATGAGCAACTGCATTTTGAAACCTTGGTTATGACATTCTGTTCTAGATTAACAGAACGCTTAACTCTTTCAAAAAAAATTAAGTGTGAGGAACATTCAACTATTTCCACACCACAAAAGGTATTTACCACCCCCCAGGGGTGGGGGTGCGCAGGGGCCCCCACGTGAAAATGGTCAAAAATGGCCAAAATCGGCATCGGATCTGTAGTTTCCGTGGTCGCTGAGACAAGTGGCGACGCTCCAGATGCCATTGCAGTCCGGATTTGCCCCCCCCCCCCCGATGTGGAGGGCGAGAAGGGGTGTGAAACAAAATGTCCGCCATGCCCCGATGGAACGCCTGGAGCAATTGGCACCAAACCCAGCATGCGCATGCCTGGCGACAAACACTGCGGGGTCAGGCCCCCCAAGCGCCCTCGGGGTGGGGGTGCGCAGAGGGCCCCATGTGAAAATGGTCGACAATGGCCGAAATCGGTGTCGAATCCGTAGTTTCCGGGGCCGCCAAGACTAACGGCAATGCTCCCGACGCCGTTTGAGTCCAGGTTCGGCACCCGTCGGCGTTTGAGTCCACATTCAGACTTGGAATAATTTGTTGCCCGGGCAACACTGGGTAAAAACAGCTAGAGAGAGAGAGTGTGTGTGTGTGTGTGAATAAACAGAAGCACGCTGATGGTGGCGTAGAGGACCCCATTTGATTTCAGATTTCACAATTCATCCCACTTCTAGAAATACTGTGGGGGTAAGACACCCCCACCTAAGGGTGGGGGTGCGAAGGGGGTGACATGTAAAAATAATTGAAAACAGCTGACGTTAGTATTGAATCCATAGTTTTCAGGGTCGCTGAGATGAATGGTCACACTCCCGATGCCGTTTACGTCCAAGCTCAGCCCCCATCAGCATGGGGAGGGGGGTGAGAAGGGGTGCAAGATTCCGTGCTTGGAAATAGAATATCCGCAGCACGCTGATGGTGGCGTAGAGGACCCCACTTGATTTCAGACTTCACAACTCATCCCACTTCTAGAAATACTGCGGGGGTAAGACACCCCTAGCACCCCTAGGGGTGGGAAGGGGGTGACATGTAAAAATAGTCAAAAACGGCCAATATTAATGTCGAATCCATACTTTTCGGGGTCACTAAGATGAACAGTGATGCTCCCGATGCCGTTTAAGTCTACGTTCAGCCCCAATCGGCATGGTGGGTGAGAAGGCGTGAAAAATATGGATGTTCCAGCATAACTCTGGAATGCCTGGAGCAATTTACACCAAACTTGGTACACATATGACTTACAATCTGGAAAGAAATACTGTGGGGGTGAGACACCACTAGCACCCCTAGGGGTGGGGGTGGGAAGGGAGTGACATGTAAAAATAATCGAAGACGGCCGATGTTAGTGTCGAATCCATAGTTTTCGGGGTCGCTGAGATGAACGGTGACACTCCCGATGCCGTTTAAGTCTACGTTCAGCCCCAATCGGCATGGGGGGTAAGAAGGGGTGAAAAATGTCCAAAATGACCAACATTAGTGTCAAATCCATAGTTTTCGGGGTTGCTAAGCTGATTGGGGACAGTCCCGATGACATTTAAGCCCAAGAGGAGTTGAATAGAACGAACAGAGCTCTGTAGAACCTTCTGGAAATTTTTAGAAATCATTATGCCCCCAGTCTTGGACTCCAATCAAATACTTGCCATGTTACCAGGTGTAGTCACTGAATACAGTCACTGTAGTCACTGTAGCCTTGTGGCTATCGATACCGTAGTAGATGCCTATGAGGTCATCAATTTCCCATCAGACTTCCTAAACTCACTTGATCTGGCTGCGTTGCCACCACATCGTCTTTTACTTACAGTGGGATCTCCAATTATTTTACTACGGAACCTCGACCCGTCGAAACTTTGCAACGGCATAAGGCTGTGTGTCAAGAAGATGCTGGGTAATGTAATTGAAGCGACTATCTTAACAGGAAAGGGAGAGGGTGAAACAGTTTTTTCCCCACGGATAACACTCATTCTGACGGATCTTCCTTTCCACTAAGATGTTACAATTTCCAGTGAGACTTGCATTCTCGATCACGATCAACAAGTCACAGGGGCAGTCTATTAAGTACTGCGGAGTGGATTTGAGATCGCCATGTTTCTTCCACGGACAACTTTATGTTGCTTGCTCAAGGGTGGGTTCACCCAATAATTTATGTATTCTTGCTCCTGGAGGTGAAACTAAAAATGTTGTTTATAATCAAGTTCTGAGTTAAATTAATATTACAGTGAATTTGTAAAAGATTTTACTTAATAATTTTTATACTGTACTTATACTTTTAATTTCATGTACATAAAATTACTTTGATTTTACACTATAGATAGAATTCATTCCTTTTCCTCTCTAATAGAAGCTTGGGATACATAAATACCCAGGCAACACCAGGTAAGGACAAGTTAGTGAAAGATAAAGCTACTTAATTTTCAATTAAGCATTTGCTAATTTATTACTACACACCAAGTTCAGATACCTTTTAAACCAGTAGATCTCCTCAGGATCTGCAATTCCATAGTCTCTGAGTTTCATGACCATAAGAGAACTCTTCTTGATAGCTAGTTCATAGCGCTGGCTGCGGGAGAGAAAGTTTACGTCTTCGTGCTTGAAGTCTGGATCATTTAGAACAAGTGCTTCTGTTGAGAGAATAAAAAGACAGAAGAGAGTGCTCAGAGTTCAGTTAGTAATAGAATTCCACATTAAAAATTATTAGATGTATAAGGCAATTTTTCTGTCTGTTGGAAAGCATTTACTCCAATGTCAATAAGGATGACTTATGCAACAGCCACAGCAGATGCTCCGTTTTAAACTGTAGGATCTTGTTAATGTTGTTTGATCAGCTCTGATTAGCACTATCACCCATGCATGATCTGATATGCATTTGATAGATCATCTCGATAACATCCAGATGATCACAATGTATTTACTTGTCAGTGTGGATTCAGCATACCCCTTTCATTCTGAATAGTAAGAGTTTGGTCAGAAGATAATTTACTAATGTTTGATGCCACAATTAACTTCACTGTGTATACATCTCACCTGTGAAAAGGGACTGAAGCAAATGAATAATGGAAAATGAAGAAAAATTGTAACACAACTTATGATTAGGAGGTGCAAGTATACATTCTAACAGGAAAAGCAAAAGTCTCAGATATCTCAAGAGTAGACGAGATACTTCTCTCAAAGTACTACTAAATGCAACCTCCTAACAACTGCTCTCTAGTGTTAGCAGAAACAGTTTTTAGAATTCCTCATTTCTCTTTTGAAAATTGACATGGAAAAACAAACCATTCTTAGAGCACCTGGATACAGGTCTGTACTCAAGTCTGTAATCACTCTCATAATAAGGAAGGTGAGGAATGGCAATGTCCTCAGTACTTAGAGGGGAAATGGGAACTATGGAACATATTAATTAGTCCAAGGTCAGAACCAAAGTGCAATAGCTCCTCCAGTAATTCAGCAGAATGCAATGACTACCTTCTACCTCCACTTGCTACTAAAAGCTTTCATAGTCCCTCTGCGGCATCTAATATACCATGTTTATCTAAAATAATTTCTCCCCAGGGTTACTGGCAGCCAACAATCAGCGCAGTTGTTAAGAGAATTAACACTAAACCAAAAATCCCTGGCTGAATCTCATTACGAGTCACTGCCTAACCTAAAGCACTTTTAAAACACCAAGTTATTATTGTGGCTGAAACATTTCGTTGGCTAATTGGCTAAAATTAATCCTCTTCGTGCAGATGCATCCCTACTTGGGCAGCAGGTTTTATTTTATTGCACAGCCCTTGTTGTGCAAAAATGACGCCCATTTCACAGTGCTTGTTTAAATGCAAGCACCGTAACCACGGCAAGCAAATACCACCTTAGAAGAGACTATATGCGCTACATAGGAGGAAATACCACGGGATCGGAGGTGAGGCGTGTGTGGTGCCAGCATCTCCCGCACACAACACAAAGCAAGCCTGGGGAATGCTTGTTTGCACGCAGCCTTAGCCGATTAAAAGCCATGTGATCAAAACAGAACCGTATTTCCCGAGTGGGATGAAAGCCCCCATTGCAGGCAGCGGGAGCGCGTGAGGAGAAGCCCAGGCGCCGACCAAGGTGCCCTCCCTCTCCGGCTCTCACCGATCTCCTTGCGGCGCCGGGTCTGCTCAACACCGCCGTCCAAGACGTTGGTGAGGAGCTCCGGGTTGAACGAAGCCGCCTCCCGCTCCTTGCGCAGGTCCGGATTCATGGCCACGGCTAGTCCGATTCACTCCGACGCCAACAGAATCAACCGCCTGAAAAACTGCAGAAGAGCTTCCGGACCAGCAAGGGCAACCTCTCTCGGCCCCGCCCACCCCGTTGCGTCACCAGGCGCAGGCTGGGGCTTCCCCTCCCACCCCAGCGCCCAATCGGAAACGCGTTCCAGGTCACGCGGTGCCAGGAAGGCGGGGGTTGCTAAGAGAGCCAGCTCGCGGTCGGGGTCCCCGCTACTTGAGTCTCTCACGGCATTGGCTGGGACGGCGATACTGGCGTGACCAATAGGAAAGGGAGGAAGAGAGACGGGAAAAGGTGTGCTGGGTTTTTGTGCAGGTTTTTCCGACGTCGCACCCAATGTGGTTATGATTAGTATGTGAAACTTGTGAAACTCGGGACCTGTTTACGTGTTGTTCTTCACTTTGTGGCTTAAATATCCCATTCCCAAAAAAGCAATTACAAGGGTTGACTTCTCAACCTACTGAAGGAGCAGAAGTTCCAACCTTCTGTTCTTGCATCAGATCTTGGAACGTGTGAAAAATGCCGATTTGTTTTTGGAAGGTTTCTGCAGGGGCCATAACTCGATGAAAGAGCAAGCTCTATGCGCACAGTAGGTCTTCGGTTCTATAGTGGACGTAGGGCTGAGACAGACCCCTGTCGAACCGCTGCTGTTCGGGGTAGTCAATACTGACCTAGATGGGCTTAATAAGAGCTCGAGCCTATGCACGTCAATTAACAACTGGTAGTTCAATGGGACTCACTCCCAAGTAAGTGTGCATAGGATTGCAACCTAAGGTAGCTTTCTATGTAGAGTTAATTTCTTCCAAAATACAGCTGAAGGTGATTGCTGTAACCACCTACACAGAGTGGCAGGTATGCTTGTATGCCTGCAAACTAGGCTTCCCCTTTTCTAACACTGACAGCATCCTTATGGAGTTCCTCATAAGTTTGGCCTTGCTAAATCTTTCTCCTCTCACACTGTTATACTTTGATCCCTTGTGCCTTTTTTCCTTTCAGCATGATGAGAATGAGATGGAATTGGGATGCTGTTGTGCATCCATCATGTTTTGGAGGGCGTCTTGAACAAAAGTATAGAACAAAAGTATAGTAATGCTACCATCAGATAAAAGTAAAAGTAATTGACCATATAGGATTGTTGTGAAGATAAATAAGTCAAGCCAGAAAAAAAAACCTTTCAAGGTGTAACATGATGTAACGTAATAAGTCCTAGTATGATAAGATTTATTTCAGTGTGGAGGTTCCAAATTTCTTATGAGTTGCAAAAGATCACATCTGCCTTTGTTTAGGCAACAGCATGGAATTTTATTAGTTAGTCCCAGGTTAGGTATATTTTGAAGACTCTGAAGCTTAAAAGCGTTTGTTCTAAATTCTTACATCAATTTTTGCCTCTCTGAAGGATCAGCCCTCAAGTGTAGTTGTATATAATGTTACCTGCTGCTGGGATCTATTGCTTTCCTTGGGAAATAAACTCCGAGTCCATCCCAGAAGGAAGAACCTTGAGGACGTTTGGCAGGTCAGTGCACTTTGGGTCTTTCTCACTATTTCTGTTGGTTTTGGTCAACCTATCCATGTTTTCTATTCTGCATACCAAGGTACTGCTGCTGCTGTTAAAACATGTTGTAGTTTTCTATCACATGAGCATTCTTTACAGAGCAAGCCCATGCATGTTTACTCAGACTTCAGCCCCACTGAATTGAATGCTACTTACTTTCAGTTAAGTGTGCGTGGTATGGCTATAGGCTGTGATCCGGTTCATAGATACTTAGGAGTAAATCTCAATGAACGCAGTGGAACTTACTTCTGAGTAAACATGCATAGGCATGTTAATATCGTAAACATCCCAGTGGTATGGCTATTGCATTGTAACTATTCTGAGGGCACAATCCCAACCTACTTTCTAGCATTGGGATAAGGGCAATGCAGTCCTGAAGTAAAGGAACAAACATTCCTATACCCTGAGGAGGTCTCTGTGACTGCGCCCCAACTGCAGGATGCAGAACATGCCCCATTGGCAGTTAAGTCAGTGCTGGAAAGTTGATTAGGATTGCGCCCTGAGAGTATACTTATTAACAATACAGTACTTGCAACCCCCCTTTTTTTGGTCTTTCAGGTTACATTCTTATGATATGGTCAACTCTCAAGCCACCTTTACAGCTCAACGCAGTTCGGTTTGTTACTGTATCCGCGTCTATACCAAGCTTGTTGAACCTTTCCAAGCCCAGATTGGGTCTCTTTACGTTGTGCTGGGTGAAACTGAATACAGTAATGGTAAGTGCATCTATGCTTTCTTCTTTGTGGGGGAAGAAATACCTAAGACATTAAGAGCGCAATCCTAAACTGGAGTTAGGCCAGCACAAGGGCCACCATAAAGTGTGTGTAGACTACTCTCAGAGTCAGGGAGGAGGGCTCATGTCTCTGTTCTGGCCTCTCTAACTCCGAAAGTGGTCCAAACATACTTAACGGTGGCCCTTCTGCTGGCCAAACTTTGCTGGCTTAGTTTATGTTGGCCTAACTCAGTTTAGAATTGCACCCTAAATGTATCTTTTAGGAATGGGTCCAGTGGTGTCACTAGGGAGGTGCGGGGTGAAGCACTTGGGAACGATTGACACCCCTACTGGTCTAAATGGTGAAAATCTTGGTATTTTTATACCATTTGATGGGTAATTCAATGTAGAATGCAATGTTCATGTTATATTCTATCGAAACCTATGAATAACCAGAAAAGGAAAACACAACTGCCTTATGCAACAAAAAATGGATTTTCTTAACTCAGGACTAGCCAGTGAGATTATTCCAAGAGCCAATGATGTGTTATTCTGAGCAGGGAACCAATAAGGTGTTAGTATGTCAGCTCTTATATCCATGTAGCAGAGCTGATACTAGCACTTTTCATTAGTTGCATGAGCTTCATCAAGTTGGTCACTGGTTTTTTGAATGCTGCTGACTGGGTGACCTGTACTGTTGTACATTAAAATAAAGTTAATGGGGGTTACATCAACCCTAGTGATGCCGCTACATTTAGGTTGTGCATATGATATTGTAATTTATTCTGTATGGTCGGATACGGGAGGATGTCCATCTTGAGGGGGTGATGCAGTCTCTCACACCAGATGACACAAACTGCATAAGGCTTCTGGTCTCTTGAAATCTCCCTTTTGCTAGAAGGGGAAATCAAACCAGTTCATGTGCAAGTTAGTTATCCAGTCCCTCTTTGTGTTTTCTTTTCACTCTCTAAAACTGTCTGTACATGAGGATGGAAGGGGGGGGTGTAGTTCAGCACCTAGCAACCAGCACCACACCTCTGACTCTATTTCACTCATTGAACTGGGATCAAACCAGGATGGTAATTGCTGCCAAAGCTAGAGAGTTGCAGATGGAAGAGGGCTACCATAGAGAAAACATCCCTCCCAGGTTAATAGAATGGCTCTAGTGGCATTCCTACTGGGGGGAACAATGTTAAATTTTTCAGGAGCCTGAGCTCCTGTGTAACGTGGCCCCTCCCCTCCAAAGCCATTTGTGGCTCAGAGGCTAAAACCTCCGAGCTGGTTCTCCAAGCCGCAAAAGGCTCTGAAGGTGAGGAAGAGGGGCTGCTTTACCCAGGCTCCTACAAAACCTAGTGCTTTGCCCCTCCATAGGCATTTCAGCCAATGGTGAAATCCAGGGGTCATCTTAAAACTAGATCATAGCTGAAGGCAGCTTCTATGGGAAGATGGGTAAGCCAGGTTCCTCTCCAGTAAACTGAGGCTAGGCAGGTATGCAGTACTTTTACTCCTAATTCTTTACCAGGAAAATCTAATCTCATTTAACAGCACAATCCTATGCTCCCACCTTCGCTGATGCCAAAAAGGGTAAGAAATACAGCAAAATAATGGAAGAGAAATTTTTAAACAATCACTGGGCACTTGCAAGGATGAAGCAGCTGCACTGGGCAGGAAGATAGAGAAGCTTAGGCCTTTAATATGCAAGCAGAACAAAACTTTTTGGCAACTTTTTGGTAACTTTCCCTACCCTATGTACTCTAATCTTAGTCTTGATCCTTACACTCATATCTATCCAGACAGGTGGGTGTCCCTCATCAGTGTAACTGATGCTTTGGAGAAATATGTGTGGTCACTTTTTATAACCTCAGAGCATTATTTTAGATTTGCCTGTAGGATTGGATACCTGGGGTCCAATCTGAAGCCTTTGACATTTCCACTCTTGTGGATCACGTGAACTTCATCATCCAGCAAGCTGGTTGAAGACCAAGTTGAGGAAGAAAGAGAAGGTCAGATCACAGCAGACAATCGAGTATCCAATAAGATTCAGCAGCCCCTTCCAGAGGCTTGCATATCATGGGAGCCTCTTTAAGGGACAGATGGTAAAACAGAGTGATAAAGGAAATACTTTTTTACCCAACGGGTGATTAATCTGTGGAATGCCTTGCCACAGGAGGTGGTAATGGCCTCTGGCCTAGGTGCCTTTAAAAGGGGATTGGACAGATTTCTGGAGAAAAGTTCATTCTGGGCTATAGGCCATGATGGGTTGTGCAACCTCCTTACGTTAGTACTAGTAGGCTACTTCAGAATGCCAGGTGCAAGGGAGTGGCAACAGGATGCAGGCATCTTGTCTTGTGTGCTCTCTGAGGCACCTGGTGGGCCACTATGAGATACAGGAAGCTGGATTAATAGGCCCTTGGCCTGATCCAGCAGGGCTCTTCTTATGTTCCTATGTTCTTAATCATTTAATCAAGCTAGCTCCATAGCGTGATTAGCTCGTTATGATTTGGGTCCTCCTAATTCTTTACCAGGAAAATCTAATCTCATTTAACTGAACAGTCCTATGATCTTTCCTCTGCTGATGCCAAAATGCTCATGATGCATCCTATGGGTGGGAAGGGTTTAATCCCAGAGCTCTCTTCTGGGGGTGGTGGTGGTGGTGGTAGTAGTAGTAGTAGTAGTAGTAATAATAATACTTGGATTTATATACCGCCTTTCTTAGGTCACCAGATTTCTCTAATGACTATAACTCAAGGCAGTTTGCATAGGCAGACTTCATTCAGAAACCCGAAGGTTTTTACAATTTTTACAGAAATGTTCTATCTTTCAAGAACTACACACATACAGATGGATCTTTCTGGATTTAGTCCTTCTTTCTGGCCACCCGTTTGTCTTCTTGCTGGCTGATAAACAGCTTCCCTGCTCCCACCAGAGAAGCGGCTGAACTTCGGCACAACTCCCCCTCACACAAGTCAGCCGAAACGCAGCTGTTAATCAGTCGCAATTAACGAGGTCTGCCGCTCACAGAGACTTCCGGCTGTCCCGAACTGGCGACCTTCAAATCTTCAGCTCTTATCTTCAGGCAAACAGAGGCATTAACCCTCTCGACTAAATCTTCTGCCCTAAATCTTCTGTAAGGGAGCATTTGTTCTGTTACTTAGGAGTAATCCTTCATGGTGTGGATGGATCTACTTGGAACTGCCACAGGTCTTTAGGGACTCAGGCTGTGGGATCAGTTTCGGAAAAGGTTTTGGATTTAGTAGGCCTTTTAGCCTGTAAGAATTGGGCTGCAAATTGGGGAGGAGGAAGAAAAAAAGCAAAACCGAAGCCAGATTATGTAACACAGAAACTAGTCCATGTGTGTACCCATCCCAGAAGTTGTCTTGCCGTGGCATTTGGAATGTTGAAGGGCGCTGTGGTATTGGATCTTGTGTGGGAAGCCTGAGGTATATTTAAGCATTTGTGGCAGGGAGAAGAGTGGGGATTATTCTCATGTTCACTCTCATTCATTGTGGGCATGTCCTCACAGTGTGCTTTTTCCAGGCTCAGGTATACACATGAAGCACATCTACTTCTCACAACCTGCATCTGCTAAGAGTGTCAGCTTCTGCCTGCCCTCGGGTGAGATAGCTGTGAGGCCGCTACAGCCTGTGCTGTCTGCTAGGCAGGCTTCACTCTCAGCATTAAATAAGCCCAATTGAATGCAGTAAGAATTACTCCTGGATAAACATGTTTAGAATTGCCTTGTAGTTAAGTGAAATTAACTTCACTTAAGTATGGTGGAGTTTTTAGAATAAATGATAAATGGCTTCATAATCTGAATTTAATATGTTGGTACTTCAAAACTACAGTTACAATTAAAATAGAATCAAATCTTACGTACATGTAACTATAACATGTAACTTCAACAGTAGTGCTTTATTAGAACACAGAGTGCATGATTCAGAACCAATTTAGTAAACAAACCCCAACAAACCCAGTATGATTACAACTCAAAGCAAATTACAGATCCCCAGCATAGTTAGTGGAAATGCCTCTCAATGCAGTGCGCTGTATTTTCGTCTCTAGGCATGGCTAATGGATGCTGCACAGCCGCACTGTGACTGCTGTGACGCCAGGCATTGGAAACGAGGGCCGGGGCACTGCCAGGTTGACACCACTGAGAGAGGAGCAGGGTTCAGTCTAGGCTTTGAGGACTAAGAACTGAGCCTGTTTCTGCCCATTGCTTACCTCATAGTGATGTGTGGTTGCCAATGCACTTGCATGGTGAGGCTGGTGTCTGTGTCTGTGTCTCTGTGTGCCTCATTGCACACTACTTTTGAAAGAAATGGAGGCCAGCTGCTTTCCCTCTCCCCCTCGCAATTTTCCACCACCATTTTCTTTCTCCTAGTTAGAACCCTGCAGTTTTCTGTCACAGATATACATTTGGCACTTCAGCTGGGTAATAGTGAATGGGGTGATGCTGCGATGGGAAAGTGCTAAGCAGAGAAGATTAAAACACTCAGCCACCACTCCTCTACTGCAAATTGCTTCTTCCTGATACCACTTTCAAATGTCAAAGCAGCTGCTGAACATTAAGATGCATGACTTGTCTAGTAATGTGCAATTCTATGCCTAATGCTTTTGAAAATGTGATATCCCTGCAAAAGAAGCACTACCTTCAAGAAGGACTTCCTGATTTCCCTCAGCAAATGAAGGAAAATCATGCACTTCTGATCCTCTCTCTATTTTGGCCATGCCTTGCTACCAGATACCAGTGTTGCTTCAGCACTCAGCTGTGCTTAATGCAGGTCTGCACAATGGGAGACAATAACAACCTGGTACCACTTAGCCCATGTGACTGGCATAACCTGAAGATAATTTTATTGCGATTCCTATTATGTTAAGAGGAATTTTGTGTAGGGTGTCAAGTGAGACTGGATGACAACGCCTTCAACCAAGTAATTGTTATGATTAGTTGTTAGACAGCCCAGTAATGAAGCAGTTCATGGTACAGAGATAAATTATCTATTTACCTATAAATGATTATGTTATGATTATAAATGATCTGTAAATGATTATGTTTTCTAAAGTATACAGTATATGTGTTGTTGTTTATACAAATACAAATTTGTAGGACTAATTTGGGGGAGAGGGAGCAAAGTTACTGGTACCTTACTTTGCAGAGTAGCAAAAAACAAACCAAAAAAGGAAGAGGCAAAGAAAGTGGTTGGAAAACTACACGGGAAGCTGAATTAGTTGCTTTGGAGCAGGTTGTTGGCTTAGCTGCAAAATTGAGCCTTTGATGCTGCCATTCCTTTATGGCAGCACCTCAAAAATGGCCGCTGGTGGCATGCTCTTTGTGTCATCAGCAACCAATTTATGGCAACAAGAACTGCCTTTGGGTACTAATAGCTGGTGGCATTCCATGTTCCCTAGTACACAGTACCATGAACACTTTACATAATGACAAATGATGAAAAGTGGAGCCTGCCATTGAATTGGAATAGTTGTACAGAGCCATCTGTTGTGTGCCCTGAAGTGACACAACACTTAGTAGGATAATAGGATCTGCCTGTTCCCCAGTTCGGCCCAGTTCCCTTGAACTGCACAGCCTTATGTGTCAATGGTACATGTTGTTCTAGTTAGTACATCTACTTTAAATGCTGGCATGAAGTTGCATTGGCATACCTTCTTCTAAGCATTTGCTAGCGTTCTGTCCCGCATGGCTTTTTACTTTAAGTGATCTTAAACAAAATGATTGCATTTCTGATTGACTTAATTTTTATATTAACAGGTGGGGAGCTGATGTTGAAGGCCCGAGTAATTACATGTGTGGAAGGAATGAACCTTCAATTGTTGGAGAAGGCCATAGAGGAACAAAGAACATATTTCCAGGAGAGAGACAGACAGCTGGCAGGAAGCACTTCTACCTAGCATTATCCTTTAGGAGGCATTTACTGCAGAATACAGCAATTCTTGCTCTATTGAGTATAATCAGCTCATTCACTGTATGCTCTACCATTTTCTAAACTGTATTTGCGGTTTGAGGCTGGTTCTTCCCAGGAGATCTGTCAAGATTGACTATTCAGATATCAAGGAATGCAAATTTGCCTTCAGTACGAACTGTCTCTTGTATTGCATTAGGATATTTGTTAGCTGCCACCAAATTAAAGTGCTGTTTAAACCATTCAACATGCAACATGCACTGTATTTTGAAATAGGAAGCAGTCCTTTCATCTAGACATTTCCATGAGCTGGTTAGTCTGGCTCTATTTTTTTTAAATAAAGCAAGTTGTGATAATATAATTCAGACTTTAAGTGCTCCTTAAAATACAACCACAATACAAGGAAAAGCTTTTTTCCTTCACAAGACAAATCTTTTTTCTGCCTGACTTATCTTCTTAATTAGTTGGTGTAGGGCTTTGTAGTTGTATTTTTTATTGCACTATTGTTTACAATTTTATTATACTTTTTTAGTTCTTATTTTTGCTTTTTACTTTTTTTTATTACATTGTATATCACCTTGAGGGAAAGGCAGGATATAAACCATTTAAATAAATACACCTCAATGTTCTTCCTTTTTTCTCTCAGACATTCAGTTCTCCAATCCTGTGTTCATGGGTGGCATCTTTGAGCACAAGCAAAATGGCAGAAGTGCTTCAATATACGTGTAGAGTGATGCACATTGGGGCAAGAAATCGAAACGTCACATTTATGCTGATGGGTTCTGAGCTGTCTGTGATGGATCAGGAGAAAGATTTTGGGGTGGCGGGGTGTCATTTTGATCAATCAGTGCCCTGCAGCTGTGAAGAAGGTCAATTCTATATTCGGGCTCATTAATTTGGAGAGATCCTTGTGAGTGCTTCCCAATCCATCCTAGAACTCCATCACCTGGAAAAGTTTGGTGTCATCCACAAACTTGGCCACCTTCATGTTTATCCCCAATTCCAATTCATTTATGAACTGAAAAGCAGCAGTCCCAAGACTGAGGCACACCTATTTCTTTTAATCTTTCTCAATTGTGAAAACTGCCGATTTATATAATACCCACTCTGCTTCTTGTTCTTCAACTGGTCTCTAATCTTAAAGAGGACCTGCCCTCTTATTCTCTGACTGTTGAGTCTTCTCAGGACCCTTTAGGATCTTCTGTGTCAGTTGTCTTCTGAAAGTCCAGATTTATAATATCAGTGGGTTCACCCACATCCACGCACCTGTTGATCTTTTCAAGGAACTTGGGCAATGCAATCCTAATGCCACCCTGAGCTGGCACAAATCCCTTACGCTGGCTCCCAAGTGTTGCAAATGTACCAAAAAGTACTTCGCTGTTGCTTGAAGGGAAGCTGTGCCAGTGCATGGATATGCACTGGCTCAGCAGCACTGGAGCTGTGTGAGTTTGGAGCTGGGAGCCAGCGAGTTTGTACCAATGTGGGCAGGCTGGGGTTGGAGAGAGTAATGGTAGGGCATACTGGGGGCATCTATGGGCAGGCCAGGAGGCCGTCCTAACCCCTGTCCCTGGCCTGATCAGTCTTACATGCGCTGCTTGGATTTGCACCTGCAAAATTGCGCAATAGCCCTAACAGGCTGGCTGGAGTGTTACATGGGATAAGGGGACTAACATTCCTTTACTCCATATAGCGCCCAGACCTGCTCCTCACCTGCACTGGATACAGCACAGGCCTGTTCCAGGACAGGTTAGGATTGCACTCTCTCACTCTCATGTCCGGTTATTGCATGTTTTGGGGGAGAAGTTATAAACATCATAAAGAGAGTACAGCAACCTGTGATATTCACTGACATGTATGTAATGTTAAATTATTTACCTGCTATCTGGAGACCTAACACCTCGCCAATGTAAATGGTCTGTCTGTGGCAATGGATTCACGGCGGCAAAAAGACTCCTTTTACTAAATTGGAAGGGAAGATGCCCATATGGATATATTTGAAAATAAGGTAAAGGTAAAGGTTTCCCCACGACCGAATGGTCTAGTCGTGACCGACTGTAGGGGGCGGTGCTCATCTCCGTTTCAAAGCCTGTGAGCCGGCGTTTTTGTCCGATCATGGTGGCCAGCATGATTCTACGCCGTAGCGCACGGAACGCCGTTACCTTCCCACCAAAGTGGTTCCTATTTATCTACTTGCATTTTAGGTGCTTTCGAACTGCTAGGTTGGCAGGAGCTGGGACAAGCAACGGGAGCTCACTCCGTCACTCCGTCATTTTCAATATTTGAAAATATTTGGAGGCTATTTCTTGACAAAATATCCTAAGCTGCATGAACTGTGTGGATATATTAATGTTCTGATCGTTTTGGCCACCTCATGAGAAGAGAGGTCTCTTTTTAGAAAAGACCCTCATGCTGGAAAAGTTTGAAGGCAAAAAGCAGAAGGGGGTAACAGAGGATGAGATGGTTAAATAGTGTCACTGAAGTAATGAACGTGGATTTGGGTGCACTCCGGAAGCAGGTGGAAGGCAGAGAGGCCTGGCATGCTGTGGTCCATGGGGTTGTAAAGAGTTGGACACGACTTAGTGACTGAACAAGAACAAATTGTATTACAATATATTCATGTAATTTTCATCCTAAGTTTTTTTTCATTCATATAAAATAAAGCATTTAAAAAAAACCAGATAGCATTCTAAAAGTTTTGTTAGGCAAAACGTACCCTTACAGAAGCCATGTTGATTCTCCCTCAGCACAGCTTGTTTTTCTATATCTGTTTTATCCTTGATCAGACTTTCCAACATCTTACCTAGAACAGATATTAGGCTGACTGACCTGGAGTTTTCCTGGTCCCTTCTCCCTCCTTTTTAAAAATGTTGGTGTTACATTAGCTATCTTCCTATCCTCTGGCACATAGGTTGTTTTAAGGGATAACTTGCATATTTTAGTCAGAGGTCAATAATTTCACTCGTGAGTTTCTTAAGAACTTATGTTAATAAGAACATAAGAAGAGCCCTGCTGGATCAGGCCAAAGGCCCATCTAGTCCAACTTCCTGTGTCTCACAGCGGCCCACCAGGTGCCCAGGGAGGTATGAGACAACAAGATGCTTGGATCCTGTTGCCACTCCTTTGCACCTGGTATTCTGAAGGAGCCCACCACCAATGTAAGGAGGTTGCACAATCTATCATTGCCTATAGCCCACGATGGACCTTTCCTCCAGAAATCTGTCCAATCCCCTCTTAAAGGCATCCAGACCAGATGCCATCACCACCTCCTGTGGCAAAGAGTTCCACAGATTAACTACCCACTGGGTAAAAAAGTACTTCCTTTTAACTCTCCCAACCCTCAGTTTTAGCGGATGCCCCCTGGTTCTGGTGTTTTGAGAGAGGGAAAAGAACATCCCTCTATCGACTCTATCCCTTCTGTGCATAATTTTGTGTCTCAATCATGCGCCTTTTTTCTAGGCTGAAGAGCCCCAAACGCAGCAGTCTTTCTTCATAAGGGAGGTACCCCAGCCCCGTAATCATTTTCGTTGCTCTCTTCTACACCTTTTCCAGCTCCACTATGTCCTTTTTGAGGTATGGCGAACAGAACTGTACTCAATATTCCAGATGTGGCCTTACCATCGATTTGTACCATGGCATGATAATATTGGCTGTTTTATTCTCAACCCCTTTTTTAATTACTCTTGGGTGGATGCTGTCCAGACCTGAGAGAGTTGTCCCTTACCTTGACTGGACTTACCTTTGAAGGGGAGCAGCCTATCTGTACTCGTGGTCTGCAGCAATCCTCACTCCCTCATGCTGCAGTATCTTGGGTTCAGGGGGGTTTGCCCCTTCTCAGAGAACAGTGCCCCTGTTCTCTGTAGCCATGGTATATAGTGGGCAGTGACAAGGGGATGAGGGGTAGCATACTAACAGACATGATGACACGTGACAGTGACACAGCAAAGAGCATGGGCAGGCCACTGAGGTAGATGACCCATGTTGCATGCCAATCCAATTATTGGCCCATGCATTGTCCTCTCTGATAGGTCCATGTGCTACAGCATCCCAGCCAGTTTGCAGACTGGGGTGCTGGTCAGTGATGCAAGGTGTTAAATGCCAGGCGGGGCACACTTTGCCTGTCCCCGACTGTGACAGCATGGTTAGCAAGCAGCTTTGTGAAGTGGCCAACGTAGGTTTGGGACTTGTTCACAAGTAATGGGCCTGCTCATCCTGGAAATATCCTGTCTCAAAAACAGAGTGTGTTATTGCTGTGCCAGATCATACAGTTCTTATCAGTACACAAAGGAATCAACTGCCTGAAGGTCAAAAATTAATGCAATATTTGTGAATTAGAATTCAAAGCCATTCTCTAGAAACAAAAGTGCATTAACTCTATATGAATCTACCGTGTTAAGATATGGAAGATATTCTACTTAAATTATCATTTTCTGTGAAACAAAATATGTCAAGGCAAGAAGTAGGACCTTCTCAGTTGTAACATCTTCTTCTTAGGGTGGTGTGCTAATGTTTTACTCTTATGGGACTGAAGGCAGGAACCAGTGATTAATCAGGAAGCCCTGGACTAATGTTTCTGATTCTGATATTGGGATTGTCAATTAAGCACTCGGTAAATGAAGATAACATACTTTTACATTATTTGTTACCCGATGTGTTTTCAAATGAATGTTTTGTATTATCTTTCCTGTAGGGTAACAAGAACATTTTTTAATGCCACCACCCTTCAGCAGAATGTCCACACTCATATCTAATATTTTAGAATAACTCTATCACAGCTGTAAGGAATAAAAGCCTGAGATTTGGGGCAAATAACTTAGAAAATAATTCAAACTTAGCTTTGCTCAGTAGAATTATTCACTAATAGGTAAAAGTAGCAGCTTTAGAAGCCTGATACTAAAAATAGGTATCCCAGTATCTGTGGATAACTAAAACCGTGGATACCGAATCAGTGGGTACTGGGCCATGTCTGTACAGGGCAGAAGATTTAGTTGAGGGAGTTAATGCCTCTGTTTGCCTGAAGATAAGAGCTGAAAGATCTGAAGGTCGCCAGTTCGGGACTACTGGAAGTCTCTGTGAGCGGCAGACCTCGTTAATTGTGACTGATACTTGCTGAGCTGTCTTCGGCTGCCTTGTGTGAGGGGGAGTTGTGCCAAAGTCAGCTGCTTCTCTGGTGGGAGCAGGGAAGCTGCTTATCAGCCAGCAAGAAGACAAACAGGTGGCCAGAAAGAAGGACTAAATCCAGAAAGATCCATCTGTATGTGTGTAGTTCTTGGAAGATAGAACGTTTTTGTAAAAATTGTAAAAACTTTCGGGTTTCTGAATAAAGTCTTCCTATGTAAACCGCCTTGAGTTATAGCCATTAGAGAAATCTGGTGACCTAAGAAAGGCGGTATATAAAAAATAATAAAAAATAATACATTTATTTATATACCGCCTTTCTTAATATCACTAGATTTCTCTAATGATTGAACTCAAGGCGGTTTACATAGGCAGACTTTCTCACAAACCCGAAGGTTTTTACAATTTACAGAATGTTCTATCTTCCAAGAACAACACTCCTACAGATCTTTCTTTCTGGATTTAGCCTTCTTTCTTTAGCCTGTCGTCTGCTGGCTGATGAGGCTTCCCTGCTGCCACCAGAGATGCAGCTGATTTCAGCACACTCCTCCTCCCACGAGGCAGCTGAAACTCAGCTTTTAATCAGCCGCAGTTTCCAAGGTCTGCTACTCGCAGAGACTTCCGGCAGTCCCGAGCTCACGACCTTGAGATCTTCAGGTGTTATCTTCGGGCAAACGGAGGCATTAACCCTCTCGGCTAAATCTTCTGCCCAAGTATTATTATAAATACAAGTATTATTATTACATATAATAATTATTTCATGACTTATCAGTGACAGAGCCTGTAAAATACTGGGTTCGTTGCAGATTCAATTCACACAAGGCCGTGTGGTGGGAGTGGATCATGGTGGCACCCACCTTGTGTCCCCGGGGAGCATTTGCACACTTTGATCCCATCAGGTATGCCAGTGCTTGTCATATCTGGGGTCATCCTTTCCTTTCTTTTCTTGAGTACATACTTGAAGTGTTACCAACACCAACAAAACTTTGCTTAGACTCTTCCCTCCAAGTTTCTGAAAAGCTGTAATAATCTGCACACAGGTCAAAAGAAAATAAAATGATTCAGATTATTGACCTTTACAGGTACTTAGCGGTATCGCTTGGAGTCTGGGTGGAAAATCTATCTTGTTCCTGCTTATTTTGTAATGTTTTCTGCTTGTGGTGCAGCCATTCAGGGTGGAATACTGAAAGTGAAAGATAAAGATGAAAATAATTTTCAGGGTTGATTTGGAATTTTTGCTTTTTTGGACATGGCAACAGTGTACAGCACAGTACATTTTAATATCGCCCTCTAGTGGTAGAAATGCATGGATATGTGAGGTGATTTTTGACCCTCTTGAAGCTCTGTGATTCAGCAGGAAGTTGATATGGAGGCAAATGGAAGACTAGATCAGCAGGTGGGAAATCTTGGAAGAGTCCAGGAACTTAATGTACAATTGTGTGAGCAGTTCAATAACCTGGGAATGAGGGTGGCATGGTGGCTAGTGTACTGGGCCTCAGAGGTTGGAGAGCTGGGCCTAAGGCCTGGACGCAAGTGGCCTTCAGGAAAAGTCTCTGTATCCTTTAAGAATTCCAAAACTCAGGGTGCCCTGAGACTTTCCTTATACCATCCTATTATATATTGAACACCATATTTGCATGAGAGCTCTTTATTTCTGAGGCTTTGGTATGGTGCCCTCCCTTTTTGGCTGTGCCTTGTAACAGCATTTGCTTTCTGGGCTGCTTCACTTTTCCTACATGGAAAACCCTTTTCTGGAAGAAAGGACAATGGAACCCAGGCGTATATAATCATATATGACAGTGGCACACACATGTACTTAATTATGTATGCACATTTTGATCTATATGGGAGGCTAGCATGCTATTGTATCCATGAAGAGTGTTTTCTAGATAGGAAAACCATAATGTGTGAAGCAGCCCTTAAAACGTCAATTGGATGAGTTGTACATCAAGGAAAATTATAGTTCCAAAAATGAAGGCCATTATGCAGTTGTGCATTTGAAATTTATTTAGCCCCCTTGCCATAACTATCATGTGATGTATTTATATATTTTTATATATTTTTATTTTATATACAATATACTATATTGCTAATATAAGTAGCAACCATTATAACGAGGATATTCTAACTGTTCTAAAATTAGGGTTACCAAATACAAACTGGGACAGAATGCCTATACCCTTAACCATTCTATAGAAGAGGGAATTTGGGCAGGTGCAGCTTTTGAAACCCTTCCATGATGAGCTGCACCTGCCTGTATTCCCGCTTCTATACAATGGTTAAGGGTATAGGCACTCTGTCCCAGTTTGTAACCCTAAAATTAAAAAAAATATTCGGAAGCTTATGGCATGATCAGTTTTTAGGAATGTCTCAGATTTTTATTTAAGTGTGGATGATATGTTTGAGGAGGTTTGCTATAAATCACCATCGTAAAGTGCCTGTACCTTTAACCATTGTATAGAAGAGGGAATTTGGGCAGGTGCAAAATTCCCTGTTAGGGAAACAGGGATTTTTGAAACTCTTCCATGATGAGCTGCACCTGTCCAAATTCCCTCTTCTATACAATGGTTAAAAGTTCAGGCACTTGGTCCCAGTTTGGATCTGGTAACCCTCGTTATAACACGTTTCTTCCTTCAAAGAGTGACTATAAAAACACTCTTCAGATGATTAAGGTAAATTTTTAAATGAAAATCTTGGTTAGTCCAAAGAGAACATTCAGCTTTGTACTAACTGGAAAAAGTCCTTACTTACTGCCAAGAGTTGTATCCCACCTTTCCCAACAATGGTCCAAGGAGAATTACAATAATCAATCAAAAAGCAATATAAAACTAAAAAAACAATCAAAATCTACAAAAATTAGTCTTAACCACACTCCAGTGAAATAAAGGAGACAAGCTGTGACTAAGGGCGCAATCCTAACCTGGAGTTATGCCGGCACAAGTTAGGCCAGCAAGATTTGGCTGGCACAAGGGCAACTGTAAAACACGTTTGGACCACTCTCGGAGTCAGGGAGGATGGTGCATGTATGTGTGTTGGCCTCTCTGACTATAAGAGTGGCCCAAGTATATTTTACAGTGCCCCTCATGCCTGCCAAAATTTGCTGGCCTAACTGACAGCATAACTCCAGGTTAGGATTGCGCTCTATCTTGTCCCATTAATTTTGATGTGGTTTAGGAAGCCTAACTGTCTTTAGGATAGAACCCTATTTTTAAAAAGGGTTTAAAATCCAATTTAAAAAAAAAAACAGCAACACTAAAGATTCTTTAAAACAAGAGCAACTCCTTAGGAACAATAAAAACAAAGAAATCCCAGAAATCAAGATACAATCAGATCATTAAATACTTTGCAGGACAGGACCAACTTTACTGCCCACTTAAAAGTGGGTAGGGAGGAGTCCTTCTTTGGAAGAGTGTTCCAAAGGTGTGGCACAGTGACTGTCACTTGTATTTAAGGATATGAACTGAAGGAATAATCTTGTAGCAAGAGGTTGATGAAAAAGAGTATTTAAGGCTGAAATCCCATGCACACTTTCCTGGGCAAAAATGGGCTTATTGGCTGAACAAAATTGGCTTATTTTTGGGTTAACATGCATACGCTTGCATCGTAAGTCAAATTTATGGAAATCTGGACCAAAGCGTTATTACATTTTAAGGGAGTGCGGGTGGGGAAAGCTTCAGAGCACTATTCAGATGTGGCAAAATAGGACTATTACTAATAGTCTGGAAAAATGTTATAGCAAGATGCCAGAAGACAAAAAATGGACACATTCCAGGACATATTCCAGAAGGTGGAGAAGATCGGGGAGGGTACCTATGGAGTCGTATATAAAGCCAGGAATAAGCAAACGGGCCAGTTAGTTGCTCTGAAGAAGATCCGCCTGGATTCGTAAGTATTATTATATGTTCTTTATCTGGGGCTTACACATTTCCCCCACCCCAATCTAGTAGTAATATGAAATGATTTTCAGGCATGTGTGCATTGAGCTAAGAAAACCGTTTGTCTTCTTTGTTTGGAGGGGGGAAGCGGTTAGAAGCTGCCTATAGCCTGTTTAGGAAACAGGGATTTTTGACCGTGCTGGAAACCTGTGGGGAGAATTTACATAAAGTTGGGAGTCTGGCAAGGTCCTGTTCTTGACATAAAGGATCCTTTCCAGGTGATTTATAAGCACCATCTGAATCCACATGGCCACAATTCCACTATGAAGTGACTCAAATATACGTTAGGGTGCAATCCTAACCAACTTTCCAGCACCGGGATATAATAAGGGCAATGCAGCTCCGAGGTAAGGGAACAAATTTTCCCTTACCTTGAGGAGGCCTCTGTGACAGTCCCCAACTGCAGGATGCAGCACATGCCCCATTGGCACCACTATGTCTGTGCTGGAAAATTGGTTAGGATTACACCAATACTCCATTGTCTTCTATGGAACTCAAGGTGATATACACAAGGTTCCCAGGCGCTCTCTCATTCAAATCTGATTCAAATCTGCTTAGCTTCAGCCAGATGGCTGCTTCCTTCAGACCATGCCATGAGAGTGCTCAACAGCATAACAATGGAGTGCATGGGGATCAGTTCATAATGGGGGGAAAATACTGATTAGCTCTCTGGGTGTATGCATATACTAATGTTCATTATATGAAATGTATAAAATGCTTTTCACCTTCCAGCATAATTTCTGCTATAGGACAGTTGCCTGAGGGGGTAATGATCAAGGATGATGACTCATGCCAGTTTAGCCATTTCTGATGTCTAGGACTGTGTTTCTCAAACCGTGGTTTGGGACAGTGCATCTTAAACTGTGGTTTGGGGGACAATTGGTGGGTCGTGGAAAGCTGGGAGCAGCCATCTTGGAAGCTGTAGACCTTAATGTTCTTTTTTTTTGTGAGAATACTTTTTGTGAGAACAGTTTGAGGACACAATCCTAACCTGCACTGGAACAGGAGGGCTGGCCGGCCTGTGCTATATCCAAAGCAGGTTGGGAGCACGCTGGAGCCTCCATGGGGCAAGGGGACAAAATCTCCTTATCCCAGGGTAGGCGTCAGCCACCCCAATGGGGCTGCTTGGATCTGCACCTGCTGTTTAGCAGGTGCAAGCCCAAGCATGTGGCAGCGGTCCAAATTGGGGTCACGTGGCACATGGAAGGGGGCTTGGATGCAGTTTAACGGCCACATCCAACCTCCCCCCTCCCAGGCTGCCCCACCAACCGGAATGCCCTCCCCCTGCCCTGGGCTGCCTTCCCTCCCATCTTCCCCATGCCCAGAATAGTCTCTGCACCAGCCGAGTATGCTTTCCTGCCTGTTCGCAACAGCACTCAGCCGATGGAAGTGGCTTGCGTCATCTGAATTGGGAGGGGCATTGGATTGTACTCAGAATTTTAAGTGAGGGTTTTTAAAATTCTGTTTGTAGTTCAGTGCTTTTACATAATATGACCCCTGCTAACTGGGCAAGAGGCACTTTTCCCAGTGGTGTTCCTCTTATGTTTAGCAGGGGGAGAGAAATTGGCCCTCTTCACTCCCCAGCAGTGTCTGTTCTAGTGGCTTTTGCTGGTGGGGTTCTGCATTTTTTAGATTTTGAGCCCTTTTGGGACAGGGAGCCATTTAACTTCATTATTAGCTTGTAAACTGCTTTGTGAACTTCGTGTTGAAAAGCGGTATATAAATACTTTTTGATTGATTGATTGAATATTTTGTCTTTATCTTGCTTTCTGTCAGGTGTATTTCATGGTTGTGCAATTGTTGCATTCCAAGAATGTCAGTGTGCATTTCAGTAGTGTCATTTTATTATGTCACAATTACTGCACTTCCTGCTTGATGATGTCACTTCCAGCTATGACATCACTTCCTGGTTAATGACATCACTTCTGGTGATTCCTGAAATGAGTGCCATTCTAAAAACTGGCTGTAAAATACCCTTTTCAGACTAGGTCTAGGTCCACTGGTCTAGGACATGGCTGAACATGAGAAATTGGTAAAGTGCCATAAAGAAAGATGCAGTATGTTATTTTTAGAAGCTCTGAAACTCCTCCATTAAATTCTCATCTGCCAGCTCTACTCTCTTGTACAGCACCTCCAGCTCTCTTAACTCCATCCTTACTAGCTCCTAGCATCCCAAAAGGCCTCAGCAGCTACTCTCATTACTCAGTGTTATGTCTTCAGAGTCTTTGATGGCCATCACCCTGCCCAACAGCTGGTTTGATATTTGAAGAAAGTGGGGACAGTGGCACTGATTAATTGTTCAACTTGTGACTCTGGAATTTATATGTTTATGGTTCTTTGTGTTCTGAGGCCCATGGAACATTTCAAACCTCCCAATCCCATGCAGGCCTTCCACTGATAGAGTTCACTTTTTGTCAGTGGAAAGTCTGGGCCACCTGACACTGCAGCTGCTGTGACATTGGATGTCACAGCAGCTGCAGTGCAAATGGCTGGTGACCATTTGCACAAATGGCTGGTGACCACATGTGTGCATGTCCAGCGAATCCAACCACTGTGGTGCTACAATAAGCTGTGAGCAGGGACTGGGGAGGATTGGGGCAGGGAAGGAAGGATTAAGTGGGGATTGGGGATGAATGGGGGCATGTCAGGGGAGGGCATGGGGCAGATATTGGGGCAGTAGCTCTGCTGATACCCTATGCTCTTTTGGGCCCACTCAGAGTTGCACCAGTGAAAGAGCTGGTGCAGATCTGAGTGGACTCATTGAGAACCAGGGCACATCCCATCATGTCATAGTCCATGGCCAACACATAGCATGTGGCAGAGCCGGCACTGGTGGCACAGCATACTATTTGAAGATGAGATTGGGCCAAAAGAAAAGTAAGCAAGAGGAAATATGTACTGCTGGCAGGGTATCAGTGTGCTCAATGAAGCAGAATGGGTGGGACTGCTTGATGCCAGAATCTCTTTCCCCACAGAGAGACAGAAGGTGTTCCCAGTACAGCAATTAGAGAAATCTCTCTTTTGAAAGAACTGAAACATCCGAATATAGTCAGGTAAGAAAAGCTTCATGTGATCAATACGTTCTATTCAAATTCAAGTCTGATTTCCGAGTAAGGCTGTTTACGTTTGAGCTGTAGAATTGCTTTCTCCAAAGGGGACCTTGAGAAGAATGAACCACCTTGAGTGGGGTAACTCCATCTTCTCCCTTAAAGGACTCTAAGACCTCCCAGAAGAGCAATCTGGCTCAGGATCATCATTGGGGATGGCTGGTTTATTGTCACTTCATCCCAAGTGATCTTTCTGATTAGCAATCCATTTGGTCACAAGAAAATTGGAATATCATTAAAGAAGTCCTGACTTCATTGTAAGGCCTTGATGGACATCTTGAGACACATTGTCCTGTAGTTTACCTACAAATACATTTTCTTGCAAGTAGGTGCATCAGCTTGCTATTCAATGGCAAAATAGCATGCTTACTCCTTAATAAATTTGCTTGTGATTAGATGCGCCAGTTGCTGTTTCCAGTGGTGTATTGTACAATCAAAACTATTGACTTTTGTCCCTTATTTCAACTATACCTTTCTTTGCAGATATGTACTACAAATGTAGAAAGAGCAGCACAGGGCCCAATGAAGGACAAATCAAAATAAAACATATTGCGACCGGGGTGTGTGTGTGTGAGGCTTTGTTGAAAACGCAAAATATCACATGGTTGTACTGTTTAATTAGCATTACAATAGTATCAGCTAAGAAGAAGTTGGAGGGCTACCAGTAGCACATGCAGTTGTATGAGCAAGGCCTTTAATTCAGTGGTTACATTCAGTAACCACTAGTTAAAATTAGGGGAACTCAGTTCCACTAGTTAAAATTAGGGCTGACTCCGCCCACTTCACTCTCCCTCCTCCCCCCTCCCAATTCCTCTGCAAAGAGCTTTTCTTCTTGGTTGGCCAGCACTCAGAGGGTTAAAGGGAGTGACTCCAGATTCCTAGGGGGGCGAAGGCAGTGATGTCATTCAGGGGGAACGGACCAGAACGGGCGTTCCGGATCCTAACGGGCTCCGTGGCTGGTTCCGGGTTCCCGACAAGTGCCAATCAAAAGTGAGTTCCTGTTCCTAAATCATTTGAATGACACCACTGGTTACATTCTGTTGTACCACAGAAAGTGGGTTCGATGGGTGCATTTGTGCAATGCTGACTATATTATTTGTTCCTCCTTTCCTGGACAATCACTGGATTTAATTGTGATTTCAGGCTCCTTGATGTGGTACACAGTCAGAAGAAGCTTTATCTGGTATTTGAATACCTGAACCAGGACCTTAAAAAATACATGGACTCATCCCGTACAGGGGAGTTGCCTTTCAGTTTAATCAAGGTACAAAGTTACTTAACTGAGAACATTTCCCTTTATGCATCGTCTGTCACCTGCTGAGAAAAGGATTGTAAAGCTGTTAATGTAGTGGTCTTCTTTCTGATTCTTGGGCTATAGGCACCTCTACCCTCTGTACCATTTCCCAAGGAGGGTCATCGTCAAATTGGGGTGGTGTAGGGTTCCCTCTCACTCACAGGATCCTGTTGGACCACAGTATGCTGCAGGAAGGGGTATGTCTCCACACACAACGAAAGAGCACTTTGTGTTGAGAAGTGCAGTCCAATCTGGACCCTGCTCCTTGCTCCTGAGTTAGTCTCACTAGAGGCCAGGACCTGCTGAAGCATGGCTGCCTTACAGGGAGAAGTCCCTGGAGGTCTGAGCCTATAGATCCCTGCCCAAGGAAAGGGGCTTTGGGCAGAGAGTCACCCTGGCCCCTTTACCCTGGCACCAGGGTTGTCTTCTCAGTCTCCGGCTTCTCCTTGTCTTTCCCCCCCCCCATATTCCTTCACTCTTAGCATTTCCTAGTCTCTCCACCTTCTTCCTTCCATCTTCCCACATTCCTAGCTCCTCTTTCCATACCTTGCTCTAGCTTGCCTTTCCCCTATCAAGACTTTTTCCCCTCTTGTGGCCTTCTCCCTTCCTGCTATTTCTGTCTTTCTTCCTCCCTATGCCTGGCTCAGTTGCCTTTGAGGCTCCTTGCCTCTTCTGGCTCCACTCTCCCTAGCAATGCCTCTTAGCCCCCATTGACTAAGTGGCTTTCTGCAATGACATCATCACCAACTGTGCTGGACGTGAACAGCTGGCTGGAATAGCCCCTTGAGCTCTCCAACCCTATGGGCCTAGCTGCAGGCAAAGATGTATAACTAACCCCCAATGGATCATTTTTATATTTAGGGAAACGCTGCTTTGGGAGGGGATGATTCATTGCAGAGTGGAGGTGCTGTGCCTCTCCCTTGCGTGTTGTTTCTAAATCAGCCCACTGCACAAGTCACTTTCCTCCCACTGCAGGTTTCAAATGCAAGTTTGTAACTCCATAAATGGAAAAGCAGTTTGGGGGTGATTAGAACCAGGAGAAGTGGTAAGTGGGGAAAGGATTAAACATCCCCTCTCCCACACCACTTTTCTGCTTCAAATCCTGGCTTTTCTCTGAAAAAAAAAAACCAGCCATCTTTTTTTTTTGTTTTGAACACACACCCTTTTCTGGGAGTAAGTCCCACTACATACAATGGGACTTACTGCTGAGCAGACATGCATAGGATTGTGCTGTAAGGCTCCCACCAATATCATTTTGGTTCTCTTTCAGTAGTTCTGTATTATGCCAACATTCAGGATAGGCTGGATCAAGAGATATCAAAAGAAGAACCAAACAAATGTAATTGCTGGGCCTAGACAAAAGATGAAGCATTTCCAAATGTTTTCAAACCTACAGGGCTTCAGAATCTTTAAAAGGTTGTGTGATATGTCACAATTCACATGAAGGAAAGTGGAAGGAGGCAAAACAGCCTGTTGAATTTTTACCAGTCATGCAATTGTTGAAGACATAGACCCCGCCCTAGTTATAACAGCCAACAAACATGTGGGAAGCTTCTGTCTGGTTGTGCCCTTAAATCTCAGAGGTGTCACATACTTTGCATGAGATCAATTTCTTTTGCAAGTGAGCAGAATTTGGGTTACATCCTATTGCATGATGGGGTTCTGACCTCCCATGCTTCACACTGCTTCTCCAAAACTTGCTTCCTAGAGCTACCTTTACCAGCTGCTACAAGGTGTGAGCTTCTGTCACTCTCACAGAGTCATCCACAGAGACTTGAAGCCCCAGAACCTACTCATAAATGAAGTGGGAGCCATCAAACTAGCTGATTTTGGCCTAGCTCGAGCCTTTGGAGTTCCACTACGTACCTACACCCATGAGGTAATCGCTCTCTCTCTCTCTCTCTTTCACACACACATACACAGAGTACTGTGGGTGGGCAGGTCAACTCTCAGATAGCTTCATTATCTTTAGAGCAAAATTTCAGCACACAGAAGATGGTTGAGTTAGTAGAATGTTCCTGTCTGTACAATGGCCAAAAGTGTTAGAACTCCCGCACACGAAGTGATTCTGGCAAACGGGTTTATAGTATCCAGCCCTTAGCAGAGAGTGGGTTGGCACTACAGGTTTTTAACCTCAGTACTGTGCCTGCATCTTTCAACGATTAACACATTGACGGTGCCGTGAATTTTGATAGGCCAGATCCTGCTCCTTTGTGAGAAATAGACTCTTGCCTATGAAATTAATGTTAGTACAAACGTGTTGGTCTTGAAGGTTTATACGGTGACAAGCTAATATGACTACTCCCTGGGAATTATTCTGCTTTTCAGTGCTGCAAAGCATCACAAGGGATGCAGCCATCTTTGCCGCTGGCTCATTTTTCTATTAGGTCCCTTTGCCTAGCAAGCAGGACTGTAGTTTATCCCACTGTTAACGTTGCACATGGCTGAGCAATAAGCATTGCTTGGGAAGACATCATGAATATAGGAAGTGTACATTGGACTTTGTCTTTCTGTGTGGTCTTTCCAGGTAGTAACCTTATGGTATCGGGCTCCTGAAATCTTGCTGGGTTGCAAATACTACTCAACAGCTGTGGATATTTGGAGCATTGGCTGCATCTTTGCAGAAATGGTAACGTTCCTCATTTTATTGTTTCATCAATATCACTGCTGAGATTTAAAGAGCATGGCTTTTGAGACACAATACAATGTGCATTTCTCAGGAAAATCCCATGTAGTAGAGCGTACTTTATGGGTAAATACATTTTTCTCTCATGCACACAAGGGACAACAATGGCTAGAGCTAAAGACAAGACAAAATTTGTTCTTTGGCCAAATGACCTGGTCAAACTTTGGAGTTTTATTTTGTTTTCAGATCCCAATACTGAAGGCAAGAGGACCCCCCAAATCTGTATTTGACTTTTGGCCTGAGAAGTGATTGATGCGTTCTCTTTTTCAGATGACATCCAAAAGCAGCAATATTGAATAGGAAAAAGGGAAAAAGGGATAAGATCTTCAGCCCACTTCCCACCCCAAACTGCCCCTGCTGAAGAACTCCCCTGAACTGCCCTCATTGCCACCTTACCTCCTCTGGCATGGGCTGGGTGAACTGCTGATGCACATGCGGGGCTCCAGTAATGTGTGCTTTCAGGTCTAACAAAAGATCCAGGTTCAAATTCCTGCTTAATCATGAAGCTTCCAGGGTGATCTTAGACCAGTCATTATTTCTCAGCCCAACCTACCACACAGGACAAAAGGAAGGAAGGAATCGAGTATATCACCTGAGCTTCTTAGAGGAAGGGCAGTATAAACATGTGAATGAATGAATTTCAAGAGGTCTACAGTCCAATCTTGAGCTGCCTGGGTGTAGCAGTAGCCAAACGGCAGTAGCCAAACGGTTGTCCCCTTCCCCCAGGTAAGCCCAGAGACCTGCCAATGAGTCTCCTTGCATCTGCACCAGCTATTTAGCCAGTGCAGACGGGAGGCCTCGCAGCCCAACATGGAGGAAAGGATCCGGTTGCAAAGGTCCCACCTCTCCCCCCGCGCAGGAACGCCCTCCCTGGCCACCCAGATAGTGCGCAATGCCAGGGACCAGTGAACTTACTGTGCGCCGGCCCCACATTGCTGCTTTGTGGTGCTCAGCTGTGCACTGAGCCACCACAAGCAGTAAAGCTGCACAGCCCGCGATGAACCTGCTTTATGGCACGTTTACAACAGCAGCACCGTGCTGTAGGGCTCAGGATTGGGCCCCAGCTAAGCAGTTTGAAGGTCTATTAGGTCCACTACGTTCTTACAAGGCCTGAAGTGTGCATCGACTTTGTTATTTGTTGCTGTGTTCTCCAGGTTCTCTGCTTAGATACCCGTTCATTGACTGCAGGCAGAATAAGAAACCTGTATTCCATAGTGAGACTCACCCTCTTCCTCTTTTTGTATCACTGTCAGTGTCCTAGGGATTGTTATTGGGGAAGGGACACAGAACCATGACAGGTAGAATAGCTGTGAATGATTATTCTTATGCTCATTTCATTTAGTTAGTTTATCTTAGGGCACAATTCTAACCAACCTTCCAGCACTGGGGTACATGCAATGCTGCTCTGAGGTAAGGGAACAAACATTCCCTTACCTTGAGGAGGCCACCGTAACTTCTGTTCTACTGCAGTATGCAGCACCTGCCCCATTGGCACAACTGTGTCAGTGCTGGAAAGCTGGTGAGGATTGCGTCTTAATTCACTGAATATCTAGCTCAACTCTGGCCAGTTACATGAAGCTGGCTCTTTTTTGTTACTTTCATCCTGCTCTGTACAGAGTTCACTTTGATTCATCGTAAGTAATTTAATTTGAAAAAGAGGTGCAGTATTGCTTCAACCACTAGAGGTTGCTGCTGTTTAAGAGTAAAGACAGTAAAGCATTACATCAAGTACACAGAGTCCTGCTTCTAATCCTCCTTACAACCTATGAATGCACAAATACGATAGAGACTCATCCATCAGTCTTTCTCACCTCTCATAACTAAAAGCCAAGCCAATTATTTTTCTAAATATAAGTACCAAAAATTTTAAAAGACATCAAATTAGCACTTTCAGGTTAAAATTTTCATATTAGCAGTTTCAGGATTATGGATGATAGTTGGATGGCTCTACCTTTTATTTTTTGTCTCTGAGCTTTTACATGAAACAAACATGGTTGACATTTTACTTTGTGTGGGGTTTGAGATAATGCAGAATATGGTAGTGGTTCTCAAATCTTTCAACATTGGGACCCACCTAAAAAAAAGTTCCACTTTGCCAGCCAATCAAACCTCTGTGGCTATAATGGTGATTGGCAGCAGTGTTCCCCCCAAGTAGCAGGTTGTTTAGCCCCTAATGCACTAAGCCTAATTTCCCATCAGTATGGAAACCATTGAAATATGGTATCTATATTAAGTATCCTGTTCTGTGTTATCATCTTGAACCTGTTCAACTGAAACAGCAACCATATTATGTTGCAAATACTGAGGGTGCAATCCTAACCAACCTTCCAGCACTGACTTAGTTGTACCAATGGGGCATGTTCTGCATCCTCAGTGGTTAAAACACTTCCTCAGTGTTCCCTCTCTCCTTTACCAGACTTTAATTTGACCTGGAAGGTGGATGAGAATAATGAAAAGGTGATCACATTTGTCTTGTTCTAGGTCACCAGAAAAGCTTTGTTTCCTGGGGACTCTGAAATTGATCAGCTCTTCCGAATTTTTCGCACCCTTGGTACACCTACTGAATCAGTATGGCCAGGAGTGACTCAGCTTCCTGACTATAAAGGGAATTTCCCAAAATGGCCAAGGAAGGAGATGAAGGTGGTAATCCCAAATTTGGACCGAGATGGACAAGACTTGTTGGCAGTGAGTGGAGGGATGGTCTGATGTTTCATGGGTTTCATTATTTACACTTGTGTTTAATAGTTAAGCCCCACCCTCAGTCTGGTGTCTTTCTTGGAGGTGGTGCAAGGGTAATAGGCTACCTTAGAATGCCAGATGCAGGGACGTGGCAGCGAGATACAAGTATCCGGTTGTCTTGTGTGCTTCCTGAGGCACCTGGTGGGCCACTATGGGATACTAGAAGCTGGACTAGATGGGCCCTTGGCCTAATCCAGCAAGGCTTTTCTTACATTCTTATGTTTAAAATCCCTGTGGCAAGGATTTGTTTTGAACAAATATTATAATGGGCAGATCAAATTGAGAGCGCAATCCTAGACTGGAGTTAGGCCGGCATAAACTAAGCCAGCAAAGTTTGGCCAGCATAAGGGCCACCATAAAACTTGTTTGGATTACTCTCAGAGTCAGGGAGGATGACTCACGTCTATGTGCTGGCCTCTCTGACTCCGAGAGTGGTCCAAACATACTTTACGGTGTCCTTTGTGCTGGCCAAACTTTATGCCGGCCTAACTCAGTTTAGGATTGTGCCCTGAAATATAGCCTATTCCTCCCTTTTTCCATGAGCAATACTAGATCCCATTATGTCAGAACACTTGCATTACTAGAATACCTATAATAGGGAACTGCTATCAATGGCTATGCTGCTAATAATGACTATGGTGCCATTATTAGGCATAGGTTGCCAAGTAGCTTAGATTAACAGTGCAATCCTATTGTGCCAGATGCGTTGACACTATGTCATTGCGTTGACACAAGGGGCGGAGTGCTGATGCTGGGGCGCTGATCGGCACCCCCACGTCGGCACCCGAGCAACGGGACCAGCACTGCAGGCAGCGCTAGTCCCATTGCACCCGCGCTGAGCCTCTCATGCGTCGGCTGAAGCCAGCCAGCGTGAGGGAGGCTCCGCACAGAGATGGCAGCGGGATTGGCGGTGGACGGGAGACTGTGGGCAGGATGAGGGCGGGCTTGGGAGGCAGTCATACGGCTGCATCTTAAGCTCATCTGGGAGGCTGCGCGGCCCCAATTTAGGCCGCATGGTCTCTTCGGATCTGCACCTGCTATTTACCAGCTATGCACCAGCAGTCCAGCGCTGCTTAGGATTGCGCCCTAAGGATGTGGCCGAGAGCACAATCCTAACCTGCAGTTAGGCCTGCACAGTTAGGCTAGTAAAGTTTGTCTGACATAAGGGCCACTGTAAAGCTCATTTGAACCACTCTCAGAGTCAGGGAGGATGGCACACATTTGTATGCTGGCCTCTCTGACTGAGGGTGCAATCCTAACCAACTTTCCAGTACTGACATAGCTGTACCAATGGGGTCTGATCTACAGTGGAATAGTGGCCATGGAGGCCTCCTCAAGGTAAGGGAAAGTTTGTTTTCATACCTTGAAGCTGCATTGCCCTTACCCCAGTGCTGGAAAATTGGTTAGGATTGCGCCCTCAGGGAGTGGTCCAAATCTAAGGGGTCCCTTGTGCCAGCCAAACTTTGCTGGCCTAACTGTGCTAGCCTAATTCCAGGTTAGGATTGCTCCCTGAAATTCTGCACATAGTTGCTTGGGATTAAGGCCCATTAAAATCAAGTGAACATCAGACTGTTCTGTGAAATTAAAATTGAAGATTCCTAATGTGAGTTATATGTAATCTCTATAGGACATTGTTCCCAATTTGCTTTGATAGTAGGGGTGAAATAAAAGTTCTGTATTCACACTAATGAAGTTTTGCAACACCATTGCAGCCTTCAGGATGCATTCTCATAATCTAGGTTTAATTTTGTTCTGTATTGGATTCACTCTCAGGTTGAGACATGATTGTGTGTTATTCTTTCAGTATTGTGTGAATAACACTCAATTGTCAGTAAGGGTGAGTCAGCTGAAAGGCTAGGATTTAAGTGCCATTCTCATTTTGCCCCTTTTTAATTACAGCAACTACTCCTGTATGATCCCAACAGGCGCATCTCAGCAAAAGCTGCGTTAACTCATCAGTACTTCTGGCAGGCTCCACGGGATGCCAAACAGCAATGTCTGGTAGAGAGGTATGGCCCATGAAAAGAGGCGATTCAGGGCTGCGCTTCACCGAGAAGAACTCTTCCTGATAACTGAGCAAGCGGTTAATGTGCAGAGGAGTTTTGTGCTCATTCAGGTTTTGGATTCTCTCTGCCTTTGCTGGGATTGCTATTAGGTTCACATGACTTTTGACCATTCTACATGGTACATTTCCTTATGATGGCTGTTACATGTTCTTTAAGTGAGACAGAAGAGCTTGATGCTGTCAGCTGTTAGTATATTAAGAGGAGAAATGCAATTCTTTATTGCTGTCTATTCAAAGGGATGGAATGGTCCTTGGCTTAGTCCTTTTCCAGCAAGCACAGACTGTTCAATGTATGGGGCACAGAATACCACATTTTGGGGGATCACCATGATGTTTGATTCGCCCTGTTTTTAAAATTGTAGCTCTTTGTTGGCATCCGCAGACCCACTGATAACTAACCTTCACTCCAGAGAAAAGTGTTGGGTACCTGAACACCGTGGAGACACCCAAAATGCAACACCAAGCATTGGAAGGGCTTTTTGTGTCTTTTGTTATAGCTCATGATGGGTATTAAAAAAAATAGTCTGTTTCCTTTTGTGAACAAACTTTTCAGGAAGGACATATAAAATTTGCCTAAATGGTCCAAACCCTATTAAACATGAAGGTTTATTAACGTTAGACCAGTTGGTTAGGCTTTAAAAAAAATTGTGTTTTAATTTCTTGTTATACGAGAATGTGAAAAGCCTCGAAACCTCGGTGTGCTAAGGGAAATAAACAGAATAAGCTTATATTCCGTTTATATATACCTCGGTGTGCTAAGGGAAATAAACGGAATAAAAAATAAGTACTTGGCTCTTGGCAAGTACACGGTCTCGTAAAGGTTTATTAAAAAAAAAAGTTGTGATTTTTATCAAAATTGTTCATGTTATTGTAGATCTTTCTGCCTGTACAAAATAAAAATATATGTGCTGGTTTAATAAGACTTGACAATCCAAAAGTGTCCCTATTGGCAAAGGCAGCCATCGTGGGACACTTGTGTCCTGGTCACTTTCCTTATTTTGAGTTCATGCTGTACAGCAAGGAATCTGGACTCCCAAGGCATCTAGCCAGTGCCAAACAGGGCCGGGATCGCGCCCCGGCACATCGCCCCGCCCCCGTGCGTCAGCCTGCCACGCCTCCCTGTGCCCGGAATCGCTCCATTTTGGAGCGATGCTGCCTTGCCGCTGCCGGCACACACACACACCCCGCTGCCAGCGCCCATGCATTCCGCATCCCTGGCTACACCCTCCCTCCACCCCTGTATCTAGCTGTCATTTTCAAAGTGAAGTTTCAGCCCTTTGTAGTTACAGAGAGACATGAAAATGTGGGTGCCGGGTTTGTTGCAAAGAAGCCTTGCTTCTCTGTTTTTGGTACAATCTTGCTTACTTTCAAGTGCCCCTAGTCCTGCCATGGACTAACCATTAGATGTTGGCTCTGAGTATTCTTTGACTGAGTCTCCAGGCACAATCCTAACCTGGAGTTAGGCCGGCTCAGTTAGGCCAGCAAAGTTTGGCTGGCACAAGGGACACCATAAAGATGTGCGCCATCCTCCCTGACTCCGAGAGTGGTTCAAACGCACTTTACAGTGGCCCTTGTGCCATCCAAACGTGTGCCAGTTGGCCTTACTCCAAGTTCAGATTGCGCTCTCCATGTTACTTTTGGCATTGTTGCTTTTTTGGAACTCCATATACACCTTTGAGCGTATATGCATTGGTTCCCTTCTTAACTCAGCACCTTCCTAGTTTCCCCACCTCCGACTCAGGGTTAGGATTATGATTTTGTACTCATAAATGAAGAGAGTGTCTCCATTTTTAAAGATAAACCAGTGGAGCCTGTAAAATCTTTTAATTTTTATTGCATGCATGACAATCATCTAACTCAAAGCACCTTGCCATCAAACCTGAGATGAAGGCACAGAATAAAAGTTACCAAAGCATGTTTGTTCAATTTTTAAAAATCCCTTTTATTGCCCTATGGCAGCGGTTCCCAAACCGTGCACTGCAACAAACTCAGAGGGGCGCCGCAGGATATTTTCCTGGAAGTTCTAGCTGCGTGTCCCTAAGACAGTGGCAGAACTATAAGGATGTTGTGAAGGAATGACTCTTACATGAAGGGTACTGTGAAGAATGTTTGGGAGATACTTCCCAATGGTATACACTGGTTCCTGCATTAGAGCCTTCTGTTTCAGCAGTGTCATCTTTGAGGTGCAGTGCTGCCTTGATGGAAAGAAGTAAGACTAGCTATCAAGTGTAGCACACAGCCATCCATAATAACAAGGCACTGTGTTCATCTGGAGACAGTGTGTGAGCTTTGCTGGGGATTCCGAGCACCTGAGGCTATGTGGGTACTGAAGATTATTGTTTCAGAGCCTGAAACGGGATAGGGTAGGTGAATGACTTGCTGACTGATACGTCTGATACCCTTCAGAAGTGGCTGGAAGGAGAAGGAGCCCACTTAGAGGATCTTTCCGGCAACGAGTCATGGCTTCCTTGTAATGAATCTTCTCTTTAGTGATAGGGTCAACAAGATCTTGTTCATAGCTGGATTCATCTTGCAGCATGGTGGCCAAATCACTGCTAAGCATGTGTGTCTGGATAGCTTCTGACGTAGGGATGCGACCAGTTTTCTTGGGATCTATTAGCCCACCAGTAAGATGTTGGACTAATAGGTAGGGAAAGGCATTTTCCGTAGTCATCCACCCTTTCTGAACTGCCTCTCCTACTGACAGCCTTCGCTTGGTGACAGGATCTTCAATCCCCGTGAAAGCCTTCTGGGCATTCAAAAGCCTCTGCATATAGGTGTGGTCAATCAGTCCCCGATCAATGGCTTTGTGTACAGAGTAGCGATCCCGTGAAATAAGATCAACAATGCCCCCAGTAGCAGCCTGGGCCTCTAGGAGCTTCTGAGCTGTCATTGGGTCCACAAGCTTCTTGTTTAGAGCTGACTTGACATTGTACTTATTGTCTGTTGCGGTATCATACACTCCAGCAATGGGAAAGGTATCATCGCAGAAAGTTGCCTGTGGGCCAGGAGGAAAAAAGGTCTGCTTCTGCTTTTGTTGGAAAGAAGGCGATGAAACTGGAGACTTAGAGATGATGGAACCAATAGAAAGAGATGAAGGCTGCTTCGTTTCCCCTGCGACCAGCAGAGCAAACTCTGAGATGGGGAGTTTTCCTTCTCTATAGAGCTGGTATTCTTCCTTTGTAATCCTTCTGAACCTCAGGGCGTCATCTATAGAGTACTGCTTCCCACTCTTCTTGTCGAGGAGGACAGACACATCGCCGTGGGGCCCAAGGGTTGTGATTTCCTCCCAGTCGCACTCCAGTTCCTGCAGCTGGATATACTGACTCCTGTCTATCATGCCTCTCTTGTAGGCCTCATAGGGGGATACATCGTTGCCGGTCTCTGGATCCAGAATGGAGATCTTGGTGGAGAGATTTGTCTCTCTCATCTGGGTTTCATGGCTCAGTTCTTCCTTGTTGACTCTGGATTGGAGTTCTCGGATACTCCTCTCTTTTTCGTAAATTTGGTCTTTCTCTTTAAGTATGTCCGATTCGAGGCGAGAAAGCTCTTGACCAAGTTGCATCTTCTTTTGTCGGTCGTTTTCCGTCCTTTGGTTCAGGAGCTTGGACTGCTCCCGAAGGAAGAGAATCTTCTGCTGTTTCTGCCTTTCCAGTTCCGTCACGTCATTCTCAAGACTGGATTTTTCTTGCATTGCCACATTCCGAATTCTCTGGAGATCAGCTTCTTCTATGGACCACGTTCTTTTCATGCCATCTGCTCTCTCAATCTTTTCCTTAAGGTGCCTGATTTCTTCTTCCGCATTCTGCCGGGCAGTTCGCTCTCTGCTTAACAGATCCCAGAGACGGGCTCGCTCATTTTCCAGGACCTTATCCTTTTCTACCCTGATTACTTCTTTGTAGATGGTTTTTTCCTGGGACTTAGTTTTTTGCAGAACATCAATCTGGACTTGAAGGCTTTTGCATTCCCTCTGCAGGTTTGAGACTTGAGCTTTCTCATTATCCAGGTCGATCCGCAGATTGGTGCTGGACTGCTCAAGAACGGGATCTTTCTCTAGCTTGACAACTTCCTCCGTGATTATTTTCTCTTGAACTGGAGCAGGGCTTTCCTCAATTTCCTTGATCCTCAAGGTGATCTGCCTCATTTCCCTTTCCAAAGCAAGCCTTTTATTTCTATCTTCTTGGAAGTTAAGTAGCTTTTCTGTCTCTTCCACTGCTGCCCGAAGCTGATGGACCTCACGCTCCAAGCGCCGGCGGTTGCTCACTTCATCATCCAAGTTTCTACTCAGCCTGCTGTGCTCATCTCTGAGCTTTGGGTCTTTCTGCGTAAGAACCACCTCCTGGACCACAACTTTTTCCTCAGGCTTTCTCCTTTCCAGAAGCATGTACCTGTTCTGGAGGTCATAGAGGGCATCTTCAGCTGACCTCCTCTTTTGTGATGCATTGCGTACTTCTTTACGCAGTCGCTCAGCTTCCTTCTCTAACAGAGGGTCATTCTCATATCGGACAACTTCCCTGTTAACCAGCTTCATTTCAACCTTGGATCTTTCCCTCTTCCACTCATCTCTTTCCCCCTGCAGCCTGATCAGCTGCTCCTGTGACCTGCCATTTGTGTTCACAAGATCATTCAGCTGTTGCTTCAGCCTGTCTATTTCTCTCAGAATCTCAGGGCTGTTTTCCATCTTTATCACTTCTTGGATGACCTCCTTAAACTCCACAGTAGGCACCTGAGACTTGAGAACTTTGAGTTCAATCAGGGCTGTTTCCACCTCCTGCTCAACTCTTGTTCGTTTTCGTGACACCTCTTGAAGCTCTCTCTTCAAACGTGCAATCTCCTCTTCTGTTTCTGGGTCAAGTCGGAAGATCTCATTGACTCTTTCCTTAATCTCCACCTTAGGCTTTTGCTTCTCGATAGTGCTGTATTTGTTCTGCAGCTCTGTCAGTTCACTTGCATGCATATCATTCCTGTTCCTTTCCTCATCAATGAGCTTTTGAAGTTTGGAAGATTCCTTCAGAAGTTCTGGGTCTTGCTCCACTTGCTTTACTTCCTTCACAATGACTTTAGGTTCTGCTGTTTGAATCAGCTTTTCAAGTTCTTCAATTCTGATTTTCAGTTTCCCTATGGTTTCCACCAGGGACTTCCTCTTAAAACTGTCTTCATCAATTTGCATCTGCAGGGTCCTGACTGCTTTCAGCATCTCTGGGTCCTTCTCTAGTTTGACAACTTCTTTGACCACCACTTTCTCTCGGATGTTTGGCTGCATCTGCTCCAGCAAGCGCACCTCCTTCCTGAGCCGTTCAAGTTCAGAGGAGGAAGCGGAATTCTCCCGGAGACGCTTGATCTCCTGTTTGAGACTGGCTGCTTGGGCCTCTAGGGCTGGATCTCTCTCTATCTTAGTAATTTCTTTGGTAAGTAGCTCAGGTTTCACAACCTTCCTCTCTCTCTCCATTTGGAGGACCTTATTGCTCACCATCTCAATATCTGCCTGTACTGCCTTCCTCTTCCTAGTTTCATCCTCAATTTGACGAGATATTTTAGACACATCACTTTCCAGAGCTGGCTCTCTGTAGTACTCGACCACTTCTTTCTCCTCCACTCTTTCAATGGGCCGCTGGGTCTTCAACATCAGAAGTTTGCTTCTCTGTTCTTCCAGATCCTGTTGAGCCCTGGTCTTCTTGCTCCTTTCCAGGTCCAGCTGAGATTTCAGAGCTTCCGATTCTCTCAGCGACTTGGTTGTATTGGCTGTCTGTTGGGTCTGCTCATGTCTCACCTGCACTGCATCGTTTACTTCCTTCTGCCGAATGAAAAAAACAAAAGCGACTTTTGAGGAGAAAGCAGAAAACGAAAAAGACATTCTTACAAAGTACTATGCAAATGACCCTCGCCTGCATCTTGGAACTTTTGACATTTCTGGCTATTTGGATATGTGGTAACACTTTAGTTATATAGTTAACAAGTTTTGTTAAGCCACTAAGAGCCCAATCCAAACCAACTTTCTGGCACTGGGATAAGGGCAATGCAGCTCTGAGGTAAGGGAACAAACATTCCCTGACCTTGAGGAGGCCTCCATGCAGCGATGGGATCTACAAATGAATAAGGGGGACGCTGGGCGGGACTTCCGCTTGAGTGGCAGCCCGTCCGTAGCGTTCCGCGGCTGCCCTGGCCTCGGGGGGGGCTCCTGCTCGCTGTGGGGGACAGGTGAAGGTCACGCCAGGTGCCTGGGCAAGCAGCAGGGGGCGCGCACTAACCGGGGGCAGCCCCCCCCCGAGGCCAGGACAGCTGCGGAACGCTACGAACGGGGAGCCAATCATGCGGAAGCCCTGCGTAAGTCCCGCCCAGCGTTCCCCTTGTTCATTTGTAGATCCCATCGCTGCCTCCATGACTGCCCCCAGCTGCAGAGGTTCTGAAGTCAGTGTAAAAATGGAAAATTGCGTATAGCCAAAACTACCTTCAATCTGAAAAATACGTTCTGTCTCCTTAAAAATGAGAGACACACAGGAACTGATACAACTGAAGGAACAGCAGATTCATTCTCCCATCTCAAGCTTACTCCGGGGACATATACATAATGAGTGGAATGGCAGGCAGAATCACCTGCACTATCTAAACTATTGCTTTTATCCTTTCTTTGTTGGTTTGCTGAGCACATGTTCTTGAATTTGCACAAGTAAAGTGCGCGTAAGATGCAGGCCGACTGTATTCATATACTTTTGCATTAACAAGGTTTACATCTGAGTACGACCTACATATACCTTGTCCATAATTTTCTTGGCATACTCCAGCCGGCTGAGCTGCTGCTTGTTTTCGGCAGCCATCTCTGTGAAGAGTTTTGTCACATCGTTTTCCTGCAGAGGAGCGGCAAAAACATTTAGACATCACGGCACTTTCTCCTGCCATTTCCCGTCAACTTCAGAACAAATACTTCAGGACAAAGTATGCCAGGCCAGTGATCTTCAACCTTTTTCGTGCCATTACCCCCCCCCCCCCAACAAACAAATAATAATGAGACTATGACCCAACGCTGATCCTGCCCTCCTTCCAGGATGCCCACCCCCTGCCCCTGCTGCCACCCACAGGCTGAAGAACATGCTGGGCCACAGTGTTGAACAAAGAACATGGTGCAGGCACAAGGTGAATGCAGACAAGGAGGCACAAGTATCTGAATATGCCTGGTTGATCTAATTCCCTGTCCTACTGGCTCCCAGCCAGGTGCTCCTTGGCCCTGTGTTCATGTAATGGAGGGTGATACATGGGATGAATTGAAAACTCTGGGTATAGAGGGGTCGGCATTGCAGGAATTAGATAATCGCCAGCCAAATTTGAAGCCCATCACCGCTAACTGAATGCATCATCACGTAGTTACAGGATTAGGTTTACTTGTGTGTAGGAGAAGTGCAAGGCCATGGTTTGGATCAGGACCTCAGCCAGGGAAGCTGAGAGTAGTTAACTCTCCACCTCGTCTCCTGCTGAAAATCACCCCTTTGGAAGTGGGAATTTAAACCCAAAAATGCCACTGTAGCAAATGAATGTTTTAGAGGGTAAAGTGCTGCTTCGTTGTGGTGATTTTTAGTGGGAAAAATAGCACGAAGGAAAAGAGTTTAAATACTTTCAACCTCCCTGCTGAGGTCCCCATCCAAATTGTGGTCCTGTACATGAGTCACATAAGCCTGTGACCGCACTATGACGTGTTCAGTCCTACATGTGGTTTGGCCCTTTTAAGTTCTTACCTGAGCCTGGATGCTGTCCTGAAGTGGGGTGACCCGGAGCCGTTTGGCAGTGGAAGCAATCAGGGCAGGGTCCAAGGAGGACCGATACTTTTCTGCCTGAAGCTCATAATCCTGTTTTACAGAACGACAAGCGTTAAAGGAGGCCCTAGACTGGTTCTCCAATTGAAAGCAGGAGGCGTGTAGAAACTCCACAAACTTACAGTGAGAACAGACTGCACATTCTGAGACAAGCTGACCACAGAATTCTTTTCAGATTCTTTGCTCTGGATTTCATCAGCCAGCCTCTGCGGGAGAAATGCAAACTGCCAGTTAGGACAAGATCCAGTACAAGATTGTTATGTGTTACTTATTTGTTTCTAAAACACGAGATGCATGCCTGGTCTTGGCGGTTTTCAAAGATAGAAACAAAAAATAACAAATCCCTATTCCAAAGGGGTTTTCAGTCTAGGAGTCTGATGTTCCACACATCCTATTATCACTTGGTGTTATCACTTGGTAATAAGTCTGAGACTTGTTTCACACATCCATGGTATCACTTGGTGTTGCAGTCACTGAGGGCACAATCCTAAACAACTTTCCAGCACTGACATAGCTGTGCCAATGGGGCATGTGCTGCATCTTGTGGTGAAGGGACAGTCATGGAGGCCTCCTTAAAGTAAGGGAATGTTAGTTCCTTTACTTCGGGGCTGCATTGCAGCTGCATCAGTGCGGGTAAGTTGGTTAGGACTGGGCCCTGAGTGAAGCACATGCATGTGTGAAGTTCGACTTCCTCTAATACAGTTATATTCTCCAATGACTGCTTTCCTGTGTGTTTATTTAGTGTCTTGTATGAATCCAGCTTTTTCTTGGTTTGTGCTCAGTGTGTTAAGTTCTGCACATGAGAACTGTCTTTGTCTGAAGAGCTCACCTTCTGCGACTGGAGCTTGTAGTTGATCTGGCTTGGCCCATCGGTGGTTTTGACTTGGTACTGGGGCAGACTATTAAGCCAGAACATCAGGTTCTCATTGGAATTCTGAAACTGTTGGTAGGTGAGGCTGGTGTTCCGGAGTGTCTTCTCCCTGCACAGAGAGTAACAATGCAAGTTAGGAAGAAAACGGCCTTGGATGAGTTTTGCAAGAGGCCTGACAGGGAAATCTGTTAAAATCTAGGTCTGGTTGCTGGGAGATGAAAGGCTGACAGCAAAATAGCTACTTGCTCTGTACAAGCTACCTTGCAAAATCCTTTGCTCTACAAGGTTGTATAGATATGGAGCGCAATCCTAACCTGGAGTTAGGCCAGCACAGTTTGGCTGCCATAAGGGACAGCATGAAGTATGTTTGGACCACTCTTGGAATCAGAAAGGCCAGCACACAGACACGCGCCATCCTCCCTGACTCTGAGGCTGGTCCAAACACGCTTTACGGTGGTCTTTGTGCCAGCCAAACTTTGCAGGTCTAACTGTGCCAGCATAACTCCAGGTTAGGATTGCGCTCATGCTGGCTTCTGGCTTACCTGCTGCTTTGTCTTGAGTGATTCTATTACGCTGTTGGAACCTATCTCTGATCATTTCCAAATCCGGTCTTTTTAAACACGTTGACTCACAAGTCTAGTTGTGGATCTATGAGTTTTCTGACTAGATGTGCCCTCAAGTGGAGAGAGTTGGGCTTCTCACCGGTAATCCAGCTGGTCAGCGACAGCATGATATCGGTCATTAAGAAGCTGGACCTCCTTCTTCTGCCTAGGAAAGTCAGGGCAGTACTCTTGGAAGTTGTTCTGTACCGCACTGCAGCTGTGCTCTGCATCCTTGAGGCTGCGATTCAGCTTCAACAAACTGTCTTCTTGTCTGATTAAATCTCGCTTCAGTTTCTACAAAAGGGAGGACATGTTTAGTTCATAGCCAGTCATTTTATTTGAAGCAGTAGATTAAAAAAAATGAAATCTAGGCATGACTGCTTTTCCAGACCATTTATTTATTTATTTATTATTTATTTGAAGAATTTATACCCTGCTTTTCCCATGCCGAAGCAAATGCCCAAGGCGGCTCACATGAGCAGGCTAGTCTAAACCACCATTTTTTCCAATGGTTTTTTTTTTTACAAATCTACAGTATTAGAGTCAAACACATCCCCTGGGTACTAACAACAGGCTGATTCATTTCAAGCAGAAATGAACATCAAGATACACAACTTGGTTTACAATGTGTCAGGGGTTTGGGGGAAAGGATGAAAAAGGACAAGGCTTCAATGGGGTTTATGAAACAGGCTGCAATCCTGTACACACTTTCCTGGGGGTAAGCCCCATTGAACACGTTGGAACTTACTTCTGAGTAGACATGCATAGGTTTTAGTTTTGGATAGGATGGCTTTAGTCCCTGCCACCCTGCAATTTGTTGCTGTATTATGCCACCACCACCTCGTGCCCTATTTATAGGGGGAAAGCATCTGCAGGCTTTGTATGGTTATTTTAAAAATAAATTGTGCACAGGAAGCACCCTGTTGGATTACAATGTGGATTACCACAGTGAGGGCTAAGTGCGAAAGCCTCCCTATCTCCCGCCACAGTTTGGGGCTTTTTTTTACACACAAGCCCATCCCCTTCTCTGCACAACATATTCTTTCAATGACTAATTAAAAGGTGACAAGCATGCATTTGGGTGCATGTCTGATCAGACCTTCAGAGTATACAACAAGGCAAGGGTAGAAAATGTTGCAGTTTTCCTGTGAGCTGCATGTAGTCCTTTATTCAACCCACTGACTCCCTTCCAGAGATGTACTCTGTGGCCAATGACAACACACCAGGCAGGATACAATGAACACCATAGCGTCGGGTACCCCTGGCCATATATGTGCATGAAAGGTCAAAGGCAACATACCTACTCAGTATTTTTGCATTTGTGACAAAATCTGTCAGAACCACCATCACTGGCGTTACCTGTGGCCTTGGGAAAGACAAACTTTTACCACTGGTGATGCGCATCACTGGTCCCAAGGAATTTCTCACTTTTGCCTAACAAGACAGAGCATTGGCTCTGAAAGCCTTTTTGTATAGGGGAATTTCCTAGCTCATTTTGCACAACTTCCTTCACGATTGAGCCTCTTCCCATGTTCTCTATCCCAGGGATCTTCAAACCACAGCCGGGGAGGGGGGGGCAAATCCAGTCCACCACAAGATTTCATCTGGCCCACAGCAACTTTTTTTGGGCAGGGAATTTGCTAATGTTGACATTTTTACCCATTGCATATAATTTCTCAGTCTAAGAATGGATGTGTTTCTTCGGAATTGTTCTGAATCATATGCCGATTTCAAAAAAGATCCAAGTTATACTTAATCATTCATTTGAATGTCATTCATTCATTTATAAAACTGATTTTTTTCTTAGCCCGCAAAAATGTGTAAAATATGTGGCCCTCATACTGAAATGTTTACAGAGACCCTTATTATCCCATTCATTTCATGCATATTCTTTGGAGCTCATGCTTCCCTTAGCCATAAACAGAGACATTCTCTGTTTGTAAGCATTCTCCCTCATGCTTAACCCCCTGAATGTACATTTCAGAGATGGAAGCCTACGCATGTCTGATTAGACCCTGAATTATACAATAAACGCAAAAGTCACAGAGAAAAGTCACTACCAGTTAATATTGGTATTAAGAGAGTGTTGAGAGTGGTCATGTTATTGCAACCTGCCTCTAGCTATATACCCCACCAGTCATTGCTCTTCCTCTTCACCCCCCCCCCCATAATCTTACCCTTGATTGCAATCCATGTTCACCCAACTTCAGCTTCTCTTCCATAATTACAAACACAAAACTTCAAGCCACTTGATCTTAATTCCAGCCAGGTTTTTGGCTCAGCTCCTTTTGCAACAAGTTGGATCTCTGATCTCATTAATTAACTTTTGTCTGCAGATGGTTACATGCAATATGATTTGCCTGAAGACTGTGTCAAGCCATGACTTGAACAGAGAGTGATGGGAAAGCATGATTTTAGACAGAACCAGGTAGCCAAGGACTGAAACAAGCCGAAAATAGGATCTCTCTGTAGACAGACAATTGCTCTGAATTCAAGATCATTATTGAGAAGATTACAGTAATCAGTGCAGAAAGTAAAGTAGCTTCCAACTTAGTAGATTTGACGCTCTTTGGGACAGTTTTTTCAATGAATGAGAAAGCTTGATCAAATTTCCCACGTATCTTATTGATGGAAGGAAATGCTATTGCGCTACCCAAGTCCATCTCTCTCTGTGCCCATCTTCCTCTGACTCTAGAGGTCTCTCACCTGAAGGTCATTGCAACGATCCTGCAGTGCATTGGGTGAGGCTGGGATGGTGCCATCATGCGATAACTTGGCCTCAAAGGTGCTGATGATCTTGTCTGTGTTCTCAATCTGATTTTCCAAGTTCAGACCTGCTTTGGCTCTGAGAAGGGGGAAACATTGTAAAGCTGAAGGGCAGCATTTCACTTCAAAACTGTACCATTCAGCACTGAAGCAAGAAGCAATGTCCCCATATCAAGTGAGGACGCAATCCTAAACTGAGTTAGGCCGGCATAAGCTAAGCCAGCAAAGTTTGGCCAGCACAAGGGACACCGTGAAAAATGTTTGGACCACTCTCGGAGTAAGAGAGGCCAGCACACAGATGTGCACCATCCTCCCTTACTCCGAGAGTAAGCTAACCATGCTTTATGGTGGCCCTTGTGCTGGCCAAACTTTGCTGGTTTAGCTTATGCTGGCCTAACTCCAGTTTAGGATTGTGCTCTGATTCAAAACACCAGGACACATTTTAAAGGATGCTTCCTCTTCCCACCATTCACACTGCTCCAAGGCGTTTCTGATGCCACTTACTTGTCATCATAGAGCCTGGCAAGTACTGTCACATCGTTGTATTTGTTCTTGATGTTGTTGAGTGTCACAGGGAGCTGAGAGACAGAAGTGCCAGGAGGCTTCTTGGACAGATAGGCTTCACACTCCTTTTGAACAGATTCCTTCTCTCCTCCTATAGCTTGAAGTCTTCTTCTTGTACCCTGATAACAACATAGACTTTCTTAAAAAAACAATCTTTGAAGCTCTAACAGGCTAAGTGATTATGACTCATCTCAAAGGGAAATGTCTTCACAATACATAGTAGATCTGAAGCCACAGGGGCTAGCTACAATTTATGTGGCATAAGGCACAATCCTAATCTAGGTTAAGACAGCACAATTAGGCCAGCAAAGTTTGGCCGGCACACCGTAAAGTATGTTTAGACCACTCTTAGAGACTGAGAGGCCAGCACACAGATGTGCGCCATCCTCCCTGACTCCAAGAGTGGTCCAAACGTGCTTTATGGTAGCTGGCCAAACTTTGCTGGCCTAACTGTGCTGGCCTAACTCCAGGTTAGGATTGCACCCTTAATGATGTGTCCAGCATCATTGGACATATGGCTACTTTGGATTTTGTCAGTCCAATGGAGCAAGGTTGTCTCCCATTTATACCTGGGAGGGCTAGAGGCAGCTGTTTTATATGTGAAATGAACTCTCTCTCACACCCAATACTTCATGGATGTAGCCGCCACATGATCTAATATTTATCCACACAAGTCAGAAGTAGAAAAAAGCAAGCAGGACTACATTGTACAAAGTACATTGTTGGGAAGGAAAAGGATAGAAAATTAATCTTCACTAAGTGCACAATCCTAACCTGGAGTTCAGCCATCATAACTAGGCCAGCAAAGTTTGGCCAGCACAGGGGACACTTAAAGTGCATTTGGACCACTCCTGGAGTCAAGGAAGATTGCGCACGTCTGTGTGCTGGACTCTCTGGCTCCAAGAGTACTCCAAACGTGCTTTACAGTGTCCCTTGTGCCAGCCAAACTCTGCCGGCCTAACTCTAGGTTAGGATTGTGCCCTAAGCAGCTTTAGTGTTGCATGACAAAGTGTCTTTTTTCTGCCTCTTGTACCACGAGTGTCAGTTGGTTGATCCCAGTTGTATAGTATAAAGAGGCCCATCTCCGAGCACTCCAGCCAGTAGGACACCTCTTCTGCAATGGAAGCAGAAAACTGTCTCCTCTCTCTTTTTTGCAAAGAGTATAAACAACTCATCTTTGGGCAATGCAGCCGACCAGGCTATCTCGGACACACGAACAATCCCCTCGGCACTTGCCTCCTGGTCTCTGATCCGCTGAGTGAGATCCTCTGTAGGGTCACTGTGGTTTAGTGGGGACCTCAAGCGGTTAAAAATCTCCTTCTTGACCTGGCCCAGGTCACCGTCGACCTTATCCAACTTATGAAGCAATTGGTCAGCTTGGGGATCGTCCTGGACCATGGTGGAGATTTTGACTGGGACTGAAATGACAGCAAATATTGACTAAACCACAGAGTTGTTCTGGTAAATTTTTGAAGTGCAGGAGTTCATCGTGGCAACTTCCCCGTAGCTGCAACCTACTAAGACTACCCAAAAAATCCAAAACTTAATTTTAAACATTTTCATTAGCATGTTTTCTTTTTCTGCAATGTATTCCTAATTTGTACCTTATTTTACTTCTGTTAGGGTGCAAGCCTAACCAACTTTCCAGCACCTGGGTAAGGGCAATGCAGCCCCAAGGTAAGGGAACAAACATTCCTTTATCCTGAGACGTCCTCCATCACTGCCACCCCCACTGCATGATGCAGCACATGCCCCACTGGCACAGCTATGTCAGTGCTGGAAAGTTGGTTAGGATTGTGCCCTTAAACCTAGCACAGCATCTTCAAACTGTGGGTTGTGATCTGATTTCTGGTGGGTTACGCAATGCTGCCCGGAATCACCACCACTTCCGGGTTGCTGAGCTTTGGCACCGAGGCTCTGCTCAGTGGTCTCTGGCTGGCTCTGGATCAGGTCATGTCTTGTTATGGACAAAAAATACACTCGTCAGTGAGAACATGCTCCAGAGGTGGGGGGTTTTCATTTGAAAAATGCAAAAGCTCAGTAACCCGGAAGTGTTGGTGGTGATGTGATGTCACGTCAATGCCAACACTTCTGGGTTGCCAAGCTCTGAGCCGAAGGTGGGTGGCAGGGCAGAAAAGTTTGAGAATCACTAATCTAGCTCATTTCAGCTCAAAGTCTTGGATTGCAACAAATGCGTAAACCCTGGAAAATGGAAATACCCCAAACTAATACAAAAAGTATATAAACACAAAAGTGTTTATTGAGAAGTAAATCCCACTGTGTTCAATAGTACTTCCTTACAGGTTCAGTAGCCTGAGATTGTTGCAATCCTATACATACTTTCCTGAGGGTAAGCCCCATTGAACACAATGGGACTTCCTTCTGACTGCACAGGTATAGGAGTGTGCTGTTAATGTAACATGTGCCGCATATTGTCTCTCAGGCTGCTAAAAAAAGATGGCTGAGACAAGACACATTTGTCAGGTTGCCTGTTATTAAGCCTGATGCTTCTTCTTGACTCTGAAAGAAATGTCTAAGGCATCATATGAGCACTACTACTGATGACATCACTGCTCCTGCTGCAGGAGGAGTCCCAGAACAGCTCTGTGTGCACTCATATCAATCACACCCTTGTTTTAGCAAGCCAAGCTTTCTGTGTTGCATACAAATACATATTTGGAATTTGTACAGCTGCTCCTCCCTGCATTTCCCGCACCCACCTGGAAAGGTCATCTTTCCCTGGGATGCCTGTGACAGACCTACGTTCTGAAATGACTTCCTGCAGAGGCAGCATAACGCATCTTGAGGTCCCATGAGAATAGAGCACCGTGCTTTAACCACCCACCAGTCCACAATGGCATTCTGGTTTCCAGCTAGAAAGCGGCTCGGTTGCTGACATACCGTGATGACTGGACTGAATTGGTTCCTTGTGGCAGCTTCTGAGTGTGTTCTGGACTGTCGCTCTCTTCTGTTTCACGGTACCCAGCTCATCTTCCAGCCTAAAAGCAACAGGCCAATATCAGCATTGCTCACTGGCTCACAGCACTTGTTGTCTAAGGCATCATATGAGCACTTTTGGCATCATATTGTTGTCTGCCAAAGTATGCTTGGAAAAAAACTACAGAATCTAGTGAGCCAGTCTCACAATCACATTATTTTTATTCCAAATTAAATAGCACTTGCTGGGATTTTTTTGACCTCAAAATAATTAACATGAATTTTACTGATCATGATTTGCATCATGATTTCTTCTGTGTTTGAACTCAAGATAGCACATGCTAAGATCCCAGGTGGTCACCCATCTCCGTTCTGACCAAAGGCTTAACATTAACAGGTTTCAGCATCATGTGTCTTCAGGGACTGGGGTCGCAATCCTAACCTAATCCTAACCAGCCAGCAAAGTTTGGCTGGCACAAGGGACACCGAAATCCGCGTTTGGACCACTCTCAGAGTCAGGAAGGATGGTGCACATCTGTGTGCTGGCCTCTCTGACTCCAAACATACTTTATGGTGTCCCTTATGCTGGCCTAACTTTGCTGGCCTAACTCGAGCTGTAACTGTATTCTGGGATTGCTCTAACTGTATTCTGGGACTGCTCAGCAAAACATAGCGCATTCTGGCACTACTTTAGAAATACCACTGAGAGGAAGCTAAGCTCACCTTTGTGAAGCTGATCTCCTCACTACCCTCAGGTCACATCTGCAGAACATCTTACAAGCTCTGACATCCATATCTGATATTTGCTGCCACCAGCAATGTGAATCTAATGCCTTAGTACAAGACTCACCTTTGGGTTCTCTCTGTTAGCAGACAGCCTTCCCTTAGCTGCATTACTTGGGTGATTGGAAAGAAATACTTTTCTAAGAACTATGGGGTTCTGTGCTCTCCTGGGAGGGGTGGTTTCCCCCAGATTTCTCAGGACTACTAATGATTAAAATCAGGTTCATCTCCTCCAAACAAATTGCAACGAAGAGTCTTACTGTACTAGCATCACCACATTGTCATCTTACAGGTGTACCTGGCAGCCCAGTGGTTTGCTCAGTTTACTGGCTGAATGGGGTTGATGAAGCCATTGACGAATCTCCTTGGTAGTTTCTAGTTGCACATCTACCAGGTGGCTGTGATCCTATGTTAATTTCACCTGTTTGTGCAAACTGCTCAAGTGGCTTCCACTACCTGGATGTAAATTCCTAGAGACAATATTCTGTGGTCCAAGCTTCGGAAGCACAGACAAGAGCTGGCTATACATTGCATCCCACCCATTGGCCTTCCTGGTTGCTTGGAGGAAGGGAAATCGAAAGCATGCATAAGAGTGTGTGTGTGTGTGTGTGTGTGTGTGTGTGTGTGTGTGTGTGTGTGTGTG
>JAJKFI010000048.1:5175551-5225765 GCA_029204185.1 Lerista edwardsae
GTGTGTGTGTGTGTGTGTGTGTGTGTGTGTGTGTGTGTGTGTGTGTGAGAGAGAGAGAGAGATGCTATTAGTTGATAAGAGTGCAGTAGAAATACAAAAATATGGCTAATGATCATGGATATTCTCTAGGGTACATATTATGGAGAGAAGAAAAAACACTTACAAATATCACATTTAGCTTTAAACTCGGGTTGTCAACACTTTGGGATAGATATGGTGTCCTGAGTGTACCAGAAAACAGTACTAATTAGAAAGAACATCAAAGATTCACAGGGTCCCCAATGGGAGGGGGCAGAATCTACAAAGAGCAACTTGGAAGTACATAAGCTAATTAAAATTCCTGCATCAGAGAGTGTGCTAAGCAACGAGCTGCATGAATAGTGTGCATTTCAAAAGAACCAGTCCAGAGAAAAAGGAATTACTGGCTACGCAGACGAGTCCCCTTCAGCATAACAAACAGCATATCTCCTGATTATACTTATACAGTACAGGATACTACCCGCAGGCTGGATCACAGTGGTGGCGGCAACAATAATGATGCGTACAAGCTGGGGGTGCGAATGCCCCAATTTGGGCTCCTGCGTGGTGGCTGATCATGTGAACGTCTTATGGTGTGAATCAGCACCCAAAAATGATTGTGTGAGGGCGAGCCTACTTTAGAGAATGTCAGGGTTATGCAACTAGGCTTCATTCATTTAGAAAGAGGTGTTTTGCAGGGCCAGTTCATACCATAAGATCTGCATTCAGGACGCAATCCTAAACTGAGTTAGGCTGGCATAAGCTCAGCCAGCAAAGTTTGGCCAGCACAAGGGCCACCGTAAAGTACGTTTGGACCACTCTTGGAGTTAGAGAGGCCAGAACACAGACTTGAGCCATCCTCCCTGACTCTGGGAGTAGTCTAAACTACTACTTTATGTTGTGGCTCTTGTGCTGGCCAAACTTTGCTGGTTTAGTTTATGCCAGCCTAACTCCAGTTTAGGATTGCACTCTCAGTCAGCAGGCATCTGGAAGCCCAAGGATCAGGTATACATGTCCATAGCCTCTACATGCTACTGTGAATGAGAACCAATCTTGAAGTCTTTTGCTATATAATTATAGAAATGGAAGGGGCCTTATACAATGGAGTTCAGTTATTGGACTTCAATAACCATGCAATGCAGAGGCTGCCATTACCCCTATCCCTATTTCCAAGAGAACAAACTCTGATGTGGAGGTAGCACTTGTCAGCTTCACAATTCTATCTGTATCCATAAATATAAAATTATCTGTAGATGGGAAATGCATTCACAGGAGAAAACACAAAGCAGCTTTGTACTCACATGTTCACTCTATCCATAGCCTCTAGATCTGGTGGAGGGATGGAGAAGCAAACAGCAGGCGCTATCTTGGTTTCTCTGTTGGTGTTGTGCACCACCCAGTTTTCATTGTTGCTGTTATCTTTCAGCGTATACTTCTCACCCACCTCAAGCTGCACCTGAAAGAAAAGTGGTGGAAACGGGTTTTGTTTTTGAGGTGATTGGAAATATGGGCTACCTTTTCCAGAAAAGACAAGTGCAAATCATTTTTCAGATGTCCCAAAATCCTGTTCTTCATTATTCAAGTGTGTGTCTGTGTGAGTATGTGTATGTGTGTGTGTGGGTGCAATCCTAACCTGGAATTAGTCTGGCACAGTTAGGCCAGCACCATTTGGCTGGCACAAGGGCCACCGTAAAGCACGTTTGGACCACTTTTGGAGTCAGGGGGGATGGTGCACATCTAGGTGCTGGCTTCTCTGACTCAGAGAGTGGTCCAAACATACTTTATAGTGTCCCTTGTGCCAGCCAAATTTTGCTGGCTTAACTGTGCCAGCCCTGTGTGTGTGCATGTGCGCAGTCCTATGCACACTTACCTGAATTTACCATTAAATTCAACAAGTGTTACTTCAGAGTCAATATGTGCAGGACCGTGCCATAAATATACTTAAATGTTCTACGCAACTGGGACATAATTGAGCACAAAGAAGTACAGAAATATGAACAATCGTTTCCCCCTAAGCTGTGCCACATCATGTACTTATTTACAATAATAGGGTTAATAATTGCATGGTGTTTCCTTCCCTCCACACATTATCTGAGTATGCATGCTTAATTTGAGGATTTAACTAAAGTGAAGGGAGTGGAAATGAAATATTGCAAGCTCAAGGTTTTGGAGGTCTGACTGTCTCCAACATGGTGCACATCCATTTGCACCACAGCAAGTTCTCTTGTCAATGCAGCAGTCAAAAGTAGTGATGCCACCACATTTTATGGAGAATAGAATTCAGGACATGAATGAGCTCATAACATTCTGACTTATCCCAAACAGAGTGCCAACCCATCTTCAAGGTTGTTCTTCACCTTGTGTCATAATCTGTGCTGTAAGAGAGTGCCCTACACACGCTTTTCACCTCTCTGGCCTGAAGCAGCAGCTAGGGAGACCTGGAAACCTAAAATATGCTTCTCTCTCTCCTCAGTGGTACCTGGACCACTTAGATGTCAGGGATCCTGGGAGACGTCATTTTCTGTATCCATTAAATTACATCTGCCAGTATCCAGTTAACCCTAACTAACTATGCCGAACTAATGCTAACCCTCCAGTTGACGGTGGTAGCGGGGAGACTCCTCAGTCCTCCAAGCGCCACTGTCACTGTTGTTGCAGTCATCACCAGTGAATGACTCACCAATCACTTGCAGTTGTTGCTGCCAGGCCAGTGAAGGGGCCTGTATTCCAGAGTTCAGGGGAGGGCATTTGGAAACTGCCTTGCTGTTCTGATATTAGTGGATTAATTAGTCACATTATGCTCTTGAGGGGGGACAGTGAGCTGTGTCCCCACCATAGGATCTGCATAACAGTGTCGCTTAAAACTGGTATCAGAGCCAGAGCAACTCAGACAGAGCAACTCAGAGCGCAATCCTAACCTGGAGTTAGGCTAGCATAGTTAGGCCAGCAAAGGTTGGCTGGGACAAGGGCCATCATAAAGCACAATTGGACCCCTCTCGGAGTCAGGGAGGATGGTGCAAGTCTGTGTCTCAGCCTCTCTGACTCTGAGAGTGGTTCAAACATGCTTTACGGTGGCCCTTGTGCTGGCCAAAATTTGCTGACCTAACTGTGCCAGCCTAACTCCGGGTTAGGATTGCGCCATCAGTCTCTGCTCAGAACCTAAGGCTGTCATCTGATCAAGAGACAGAGCTCCTGTACAAAAGATAACACGAGATACTTCATAGCCGTTTCCCCTTCATCCTGTTCTGTAATGTGGCAGGACAGAAGTAGCAGAAGGGAGATTGAAGCACGCCTTCAGAAATCACACAGAGATAGGCGTTAGGAAAGGATAAAATGTCAGCTAGACCCACTTCCAGTGCATATGACAACAACATCTCCTTACGTCACCCAAATCCCAATTACAGATGGTATCCAAAGTAATTGGCTGGGAGGGGCGAACCCTGCGCAGTTTCAAAGGACTGATCTCCTTGCTCCTCCTCTTCAGTTCAGCGATGCTCTTCTCAGCGTGTTTCACCGTCTTCTCATCATTCTAGATGAGAATGAGAAAGCAGAGAATTAAACCAGGTACTGTATATTCTGGTAGTACATAAAATAGCCTGGAGCAGCACTACACAATGCGGAGCCCAGCAAGCCAAACACAATTTACCAGTCATCGACTGTGGCTTACTGGCTGTTTACAATCCAAACAGGGGGCTAATTACATCCTTGGTGGGCTGCCCTTTACAAAAGGTGAGCTGTGTTTGCTTTAGTGGGGCACCCATTGTACAGCAGTGGCCTAGAGAGCAGGAACAGGAGATTTGGGAGCCATTGATGGGAGACGTTATTTGGGAGATGTTGATGGGGAAATGTGTGTTTTCATACAAATGAATGGAGGAAAGTCAGGATTACACTTGTTATCCATACTCCAAATCTTCATCCATTCACCTGAATGGGCAAAGACTCTCCCCGTTTGGCCAGGAATCCTGCAAACGATAGGTTCTGTTGGATCTTTGACTGAATGGATGGAAACGGGGAGGGGAAATTATCAGTTGTCATGATCTCATGTCCCCTTCCATGTGTTCATTGAACACACTGAGAGCGCAATCCTAACCTGGAGTTAGGCCAGCACAGTTAGGCCAGGCCCTTGTGTCCTGACACAAGGGACACCGTAAAGTATGTTTGGACCACTCTCGGAGTCAAAGAGGCCAGCACACAGACTTGCACCATCCTCCCTGACTAAGAGTGGTCCAAATACACTTTACAGTGGCCCTTGTGCCGGCCAACTTTGCTGGCCTAACTGTGCTGGCCTAACTCAGTTAGGATTGCACCCCGATTGCCTGAATAGGGCTTCTGCATTCTTAATTCTTGATGGGGACATTCTGGAAAGGTACTCGGCCACAAAACACAGGACACGGTGCAGTTTTTTTCCAGCTATTCATCATCCCTTTCTTCTTCGTTTCCCATGTATTCTTGCTTGCCTTCACCCAAGTTAATAACATGATACAAGCCATTTGTATAATGTATAATTTCCTGGCTCTGCACAGCATTGAATTTAGATGAAGCTATAAAACATAGCTCATAATCATCATCCAGGAAGAACATAGGCATAGCTGTTTCAGGTTAGTAATTAAGACGGCTAAAGTTCCCCAGTTCCTCCTCCTGGTTCTCACCTCCAGCTGGCGGATTAAGTCAGATACCACTCCTGGGCTGTCTTTGCTGAACTTGCTATATTTTGTATCAAGATCACTGTTCAGTTTGTGTAATGACTGGCTCACTGAATCAGCATCATCATAGAACTAGGACAAAAGAGAAAAAGAGATTGATGATAATGGGACTTACTTCTGAGTAGACATACAAAGGATTGGGCTCTCACCATAAACTGGGCATGTTTCAGGGTGCCAGTGTTTGGGCTCATATCCCCACAAATTTTTCTTGTGCTGCACGCTAGGGTGATTTGGTGCTAAAGCACTAAAAAGCAAGGAATATTCCCTCATTTTATCAATACACACACAATCCTAGCATTGCTATAGCGGCAACACAACATCATTGCATCAACACTATGGCATTAGCGCCGATGCGGGAGCGCCAAGCAGCACCCCCACGTCGGCGCTAAAGCACTCAAGCCAACGCTACAAGTAGCATCAGCTTGACAGCGCCGACGGGGAGCCTCTCTTGCGCCGATTGAAGCTGGTCGGCGCCGTGCTGAAACGGCACAGGGATTGGTCGGAGGGAGGGAGGTGGGGGCAGGACTTGGTCAGGATGTGGGCGGGCCTGGGAGGTGGCCATACGGCCACATCCTAATCCCATCCTGTAAAGAACCAGGGATTTAAAAGTACAGGAATTTTGTAGGCCTGACTCCATTTTGGGGAATTGTTCAGCCTGACAGGATAGGAGGTAACACAGGCCAGTTAGAAATCAAAAGTGACAACCCTTGGTGCCTCAAGGCTTATCAGCTAGCTTGAGGGAAAATTTAAGGAGGTTTCTGAAGCGGCCTTGTCAAGGACAAATAGGTACCAACCCTCCCTCCCTGAATTCCTACACAGCTGTAATTCATGGGACAAGAACCCCTTGTTACTAGGCAGAAGAAGCAATTAGCGCTTAGTGGGAAAGCCTGTGAGCTAAGGGGCTATAAAAGCTGCCATTTGGTGTGGGTTCAGGGTTCAGCTTTCTTGGGCTGTTCCCAGAGATGGCGTGACTTCAACTTGCTGAAAAGGAAAAGAAGAATGGGGCCTGCCTTCCTATTGCGCAATATGGGTAACATCTAGGTAAGAAATCAACAATGTTAAGCAATGTTTTAACTCAGTAAGAAATAGTACGTTAGAATTCGTTATGCATTTAATCTCATTTCTGTTGCCTTTTTGGCCATGTAACCAAGTGAGTCTTGTTTTAAATAAAGCTTTTAAGCTTCAGTTTGGTTTGTGAGTACATTCTGTGAAGGGGAAAAGTCCTTTCTGTGGGGACTGGCTAAATTCAGTGACGCTACCAAATTGGCTGTGGGACCTGCTGAGGTTTTCTGCTTGCTCCCTGGAGTCTGAGGTAGTTGTTTTGGGAGGCTGGTGGTATCCTTAGCAGTAACCCTACAAGCCTGTTTGTTTTGTTGTACTCACTGCTGGCTGTGAAGGAATTCGGAGTCAGGCCATTAACTGGTAATTGGTTAAGGGTCTGGACTTCAAAGTAACTCTCCCCCGAGCTAGCTCTTTACACATCCGCGAGGCCCCAATTCGGGCCACGTGGTCTCCTCGGATCTGCGCCCACTCTTTACGGGTGAAGATCCGAGGAGCACATAGGAGAGCGCACGCTCCCTTGCCATGGGGGGGGGGGCTCCAGCCTCTCCTATGCAGCGTCAGATAAGGCGCTGCCAAGTTGGCCTCACCATTCCAGCGCTGCATAGGATTGTGCCCGAAATATTTAATTTTTCTCCAAAAATCCAAATAGTGGCTGAGAAGGGAGACAAGAGACATTTGCACGTAAAGCCAGGTGAATAGACTGAGGTGGGGAATGTCCCAAGACAGTGAGTACAAAGCGTAGAAAGGCACACACCCTGACCAGTCAGCTTTACACAAACTTTGCATGGCCCTTTATATCATTTAGCAGACTTTTTTTCCCATGCTTTGACTGGCTTCTACACACAGAGCACAGGGCAATGCAGCTCTGAGGTAAGGGAACAAACATTCCCTTACTATACCTTGAGGAGGCCTCTTTGGCTGCCCCCCCCCAACTGCAGGATGCAGCACATACCCCATTGGCACAGCTATGTCAGTGCTGGAAAGTTGGTTAGGGTTGTGCTCACAATCACAAGGACTGAAAACTTGATTTTAAGAAAAGCGATAAAGATTTGGGTTTCCCAGGTCCTTCATGTCACACACACCCCTGGAGTTAACCTTCCTCTGGGAACACAATGTACCTTTTTATAATTCTCTATGTTCGTCAAGTGCTTCTCCTGGCCGATGCACAAGTTGAGAAAATTCTGCCACTCACTTTTCAGGGCTTCCTGATGAGCCTGCAGCAAGAATAAGAAACAGGACTTCTTAGACGTCTCTACCTAATCTTCCTTTTGATTAGTTAACTTCCTTTTATGTTAGTCCCAGGATGGACAGCAGCAGATAATGCTGGCTGGCTGATCCAGGCAATAAAGAAAATTGTGGGTATTACAGGGCAGAAATAAAATGCCTTCCAGTTGATAGAGAAAAATTGGTATCTATATAAATGAACAGGTTCTCAGTACAGTAGTAAACAAACCAATTAAATTGGCTTGGGGAAATTTCAGTATTTCTAATATATTCACGGTCAAAACTATGTTTCTCTACAACCCATTTCTACTACTGTTTAAAAAAATCTGCGTATTTTATCCTGGCAAACCTATTCACTCCCAGTATACCATTTCCAAAGATTACAAGCTATTCTGTGTCACTGAGATATTGGGTTGTTAGAATCCAGACAAGCTCCTACTTCAGCTGGAGAACTTTATTTTCACGTGGCTGCCTCAAGCCACACTTGTTCCACAACGTCTGTTACTGACTTTCAAACAGTCTATCTATTCATTATTTAGGAGTTTCAGGATTAACTTTTTTTCTTATCCTAGATTAACAGAAAATTGAAATATTGTTCAATTTTAAATTTAAAGTTCAGCTTAATATTTGTACAATATTTTATGTTAATAGAAATATTAGTGTGTGTGTGTGTGTGTGTGTGTGTGTGTGTGTGTGTTTTACACACAGAGACAGCGAGAGTGAGGGTGGTGTATTTAGGGTATGGCATTCTAAGGCAGGAGCCCTGGGCACTATTTGACCCTGATGCGCCAACTGCCAGAAAGACAGAAAGCAACAGGAGCACCTGCTGCCTGGGCACTCACAGCTGCACCTTGGGCAATTTTGTCGCAGTCTGCTGCTATGAGTGCGCATGCTTGCTCCCATCGCTCCCCCGGAAGTGGCGCCACGTAACATCATTACAGTATGCCACTGCACACACGCACACATGATTAAAAAGGCTCCAGAACACCACAACCCTTTTGTTGGGTTCTCCTCTTAGCCTGGGTGTTCAACACTGAATGATGGCCTACAAGCAATAATTAATATTAATTAATAACGTCAAGTAGTTTTGCAAACGAATGCTTATACAAACATCCTGGGACTGGTTGCATGCACAGGTTACACCCCCTGGCATCAGATGGTTAACTTCTTGAGTTAGAAGTCCATCACTGGGTGTAGGGCTATAATCAGTGGTGTCATCTACTCTCCAGTAGACGGTATGCTGGGTGGGACTTACGCGTGAACGGCAGCCCGTCCACTCACTTCCGCTTTCTTCCCGCTCACCGCGTGGCTTTCCCTGGCCTCGGAGGGGGCGCCTGCTCACCGGGGGTGGGTGGGGGGCGTGCTGGGTGCCTAGGCGAGCAGGCGCCCCCTCCGAGGCCAGGAAAAGCCGCGCGGCGAGCGGGAAGAAAGCGGAAGTGAGTGGACGGGCTGCCGATCACGTGTAAGTCCCGCCCAGCATACCGTCTACTGGAGAGTAGATGACACCACTGGCTATAATAAAGTAATTCAAACACTGTTTCAATAAAGGCCCTTTAGTGTGTACACTGGGTTGTTCTGCAAAACACATTCTACAAGGAATCTTACAATAGGTATTTATCTGCAGCTTGTGCCAAAACAAATTCTGTATTTGGGGGAGAGGCTATTGTTTTTGTAAGTCCCTTCCTCGGGTGGTATCTTCCCTAAAAGTTTCCTCTGTTTCTTAAGATGTGCAGACAGAGTGGATTCCAAATTCTGCGCCTACCTGGATCGGGCTCACAGCTGGATGCTTCAGCTCAATCATCCTTTCCCCATCATCCTGGAGCATATTCACATACTCTTCTTGGTTAAGGAGCTCATCACGCTTGAAGTCCTGAAAGGGAAAAGAAAGCATCTGCATACAAAACGCTCCAAATGCAGAAAGATACTGACACTAGTCTCATGTTCGTTGAGTTTTTAAGGGCCCAATCACACCCATCTTTCCAGTGCAGATACAGCCATGCCAATGGGCCATGTATTGCAACCTGCAGTGGGAAGGCAATCATGGAGGACATTTGTTCCCTTAACTTGGAGCTGCACTGCAGTTGCATCAGCGCTGGATAGGATTGCACCTTAAGGCACCAGAAGACTGTTATTTTTGCTCAACAAATAATACAGCCTTCTAAACATGGTGGGGAGAAAATTAACTAACCAAAATTGTCCTGGGAGCTGCCAATTCTACTGATTGTAAATTCAGTAAATCTCACGTTTTTGTCATTCAGGGAGCAATCCTAACCTGGAGTTAGGCTGGCTCAGTTAAGCCAGCAAAGTTTGGCCAGCACAAGGGCCAAAGTACGTTTGGACCACTCTGGGAGTTAGAGAGGCCAGCACACAGAAGTGCACCATCCTCCCTGACTCTGAGAGTGGTCCAAACATGCTTTAGGATGGTCCTTGTGCCAGCCAAACTTTGCTGGCTTAACTATGCCAGCCTAACTCAAGGTTAGGATTGCACCCTCACGTGATAGAGAAACCCTCTGTTTGGGTTTGATATGAAATTAGTAGCATAGAAGTGTGTGTATACATAGAAGTGTCATAGCATAGAAGTGCTATACATAGCATAGAAGTGTCTGTATACAACAGAAGGAACGAACAATCACTTCTCCAACGTTAACAAGTGGATTAATCTGAAGTTGATGGAGATTGACCTGCTAAGGTAATGAGCCTTGTACTTATACAGTACATGCTTTTATGTTTGATTCTTACCAGTTCATACTGTGTGCTTTCATGAGCATTAGCTGTGAGGGTTGGGTAGAACAAACTACCCAATGGTAGAATGGGTGGCATTCTACACCCCCCAAATGATAGGGATTTGGTCCACTCCTGCTTCTTAGAAGTCCTGGTGATTGAGACAACTTTTCATCAGCACCTCAAGTTCTAAGGAATTTAGCCCACATCAGTGACAGCTCATGACAGCTAAAACAGAGAGGGGTTCTGCCCCTCAGAAATGGGTAGATTCACAGGCAAAGAAACAGGCATTTCAAAGCTCAGGGGTGGGTTTTTTCATTTTTTACTGAATTCTTCCCCACCACATCTTCTATTCACCCCCACCAGGTTTTATGGCACCTCTTACCTCATACTCACGCCGTACCAACTGGGGGTCAATCATTTGGTCACTCCAGTCCTGCCTCAAGATCTTGTTCTGCTGCTCCGCAAGGTAACCCAGCTCCTTCGTACAACCTTGTAGATGTGTATAGAGGCTGCCCAAGCTCTGGCTTCTCCAGATAGAGGCTTTCTGTCAGATTGGAATTAGCAGACATTAATGCCCTGCCCACAGTGGTTTTTTTTTTTTTAATCATTTTGATAGCCAATTTCAGGATACGTTATGCTTATAATTTGTCCCCATCTATGAGGGCTGTATTAAACAGGGCCGAGCCCCTAGCCTTTCAAATATTTTGGGCCCTCTCCAAAACTCGTCAGGAAAGCTTCTGCCACACTAAGTGGAAGCGGGCAGGCGAGCAGGCATGGTTATCCTCCCCCCGTTACAAATAAGGCCTCTGCAGCTCAGCTAATGCATCACCTTTCCCCCTCTATTGCCTTGTTACCACACACACACACACACACACACACACACACAAGCCCATCTTTGCAGCCAACTCCCAACCTTAGACAATCCAGCCGCAGGTGAACTTCTCCTCACAAATGAACTCAGACCTGCATAGAAGCTCCCCACCCACCCCCACTCCTAAAACAGAAGAAACACAGGCAGAACTCTGAGGGGCAAGAAACGGAGAAGCCAGGCACTTCTAAGTAATGCCCCCAAGGGGGAGAAACACCCTCGCAAACAGAACCAGGCTTGCGTGGAAGCTCCCCAGCGATGCAGCCTCCACGTGCCGCCCATCTCAATCCCTGGAGGCGAGGCTTGCCCCATGCGGTTCTTGGGAGAGCTCTGCAAGCCTCACCTTTCCAAGGTCAGACTTGCTGTAGTCTCTTGCCAGCTGGAGGGTTGGTGGGCTGGATGGGGAGTCTCCGGGGGCCATATCTGGAGACCCATGCATTAGGCTGATGCCTTGACAGGCCAACGTGATGGTCCCTGGTCCCTGTGGGGCCCCTAGGCTTCAGCCTACTCAGCCTATTAGGATAATACTGTCCTGTCTATGAATGTATATGAACATAGGAAGGAGCCTTTTTGTGAGACAGATAATTGGTCCTTCTAGCTCAATATTGCCTAAACTGACTGGCCTAGTTTAGATGGGGGATCTTTTCTATTCTCACCTTGGCTGAGGCAAAGGATTGAATCTGGGATCTTCCATAAGCAAAGCATGGGTGTCACCACTCTACCCTTCCCCACACTTAATGCTACAACAACACAAAGTAGTTTAGGATGAAAGCTAGAGGCCACCACCATTGAAATATTCTGGCTCTGAAGAGGGAGGAGGCTGCGTGAACCTGGCTTTCCTGTATCAGCAGCCCAACCCTAACCAGCTTTCCAGGGCTAATACAGCTGCAATGAAGCCTGGAGGTAAGGGAACAAACATTCCCTTACCTTGAGGAGACCTCCGTGACTGCAGGATGCAGTGAGCGCCCCATTGGCACAGCCTCATCAGCCCTGGAAAATTAGTTAGGATTGTTAGAATACAACTGTATTCTATCCACTGCGTCAGAGACTACAGGTCAAGGACCTTCACAATGGATGGTTGGCTGGTAGGGCAGTGGGAGAAGGAGGATGGAGTGAGTGTCCAGTAAGCCATGTGGCCTGAGAGAGTGGGTGAAGGGTGTCCAAATGCTAATCATCGTGGGGGTTGCGTGTGTGGCATTTCAATATTGCATCCATAGCACTCCGATTGGAATAACAACAGCACTTCTTTCCTCACCCTTCCATCTAATCCATGACTGGTTCAGCAATCCATCAATCTGCAACACTCATTAAATGTAATTCACACAACCATGCCTCCTCTGAATCTGGCAAATACATATTCAAAAAGTCATATCGTACTGAAGAGAAGTCTTACCAGCAAGTCCTTATACCGAGTTTTTAAATCTGCAGCATCCTATTTGTTTTGAGAGAGAGAGAGAGAGAGAGAGAGAGAGGACAATCACAAAATGGTTGATTACATATTGCAAATATGAATTATCACTTACATTACAGAATGTGCTGAAAACAAAACAGACCGTGTTATTGCAGACAATGTATTTAAAACTTGATTCATTTGTAGTGAAAACCATAGATGAAGATTTCTTTTTCAGAGTTCTGATTCAGTGCTATCTTCCAATGTGGTTGCTATGTTGCTCATTCCTATTGGCTGGCGGGGGGGGGGTATCACCCTGGCATTGGCCATTCTTTGGCTGTGCACATGTCCACAGTCCCTGCTTAGGTCACCCTGGTGGCAACCACCACCTTCTCTGACTGGCAGTGTTGGGACTGATTAGATGCAATGATTGGCTCCTTGGCCATCACACCAATGACACATGAATGTTACATAGATGACATGCTGACGTAATGGCAATGACACATGACATCACATAGATGATGCACTGATGTCGTGGTGAGGACATGCCACTGTCACAGATATTTCTGTGGTCCTTAGGGTATTACTAGGAGGGGCTGTGCCAGTGTTGCTTTGGCAGGACAATACTTGGCATTGGGCCCTGTTGCAGCTGAAAGGAGACAAAATGCCATCTTACTGGACTATGGAGGTTCTTAATCTGGAGGCCATATGCTTCTATCTCCTTCTGGAGGACGTTGTGTTCTGCTATTTGCTTCTCCAGCTCTGGCATAGTAGGTCCATATTTCCCAGAATTCAGGTCTTTCTGCAAGAAACACAGTGGTCAATTTATTTATGTACGTAAAAGATTTTTCTCTTGTTCTACAGGAGACAGATGAGAGTGGATTTAAAAGCAGAGAAGGCCACAATAACTAATGGATGACAGTGCTACACATTTTAAATTTTACTCGGTTGTTGGGAGAGACACTCCATTTCTTTGGTCACCTTCTCAACAGAGAAAGAGTAGCTGCCAGCACTCCTGTGGCATCCCCTGTCACAGAAAGCTGCAATCCTGATCAAGCCCGATGGCTGCGCCATCTCCCCTTGGGAGGAAAACTTGCACTGGCACCAATAAAGGCTCTCTCTCTCTCTCTCTCTCTCTCTCTCTCTCTCTCTCTCTCTGTGTGTGTGTGTGTGTGTGTGTGTGTGTGTGTCCCCGTGTCCATCCATTTGTCTGTCCCTCAGAACGCAATTCTAACCAATTTTCCAGCACTGACCAGATGCGTATACAGGGTGACATGAGGCAATATGGGAGCAGTGGGTGCTGATTGTGGGGGAGGGTGCAGGGGGAGGGAAAAAGCAGAGTGCTTTTCAGCTGCCCATCCATCTTTCCTTGCGTCCCTGAAGGCGCCTGCCCATTTCCTTCGCTCCCTGAGTCAGGGAGCAAGGGGAATGCACCATTTGCGGGGGCGGCAGCCACTGCAGGAGCCCCCTTCAAGCAGCCCCCTTCACGGAGCCCCCTTCACATCATGCAGTGTGCCAGGGGTGTGGAAAAGCCCCGGTAGGCCTCTGGCGCTGACATAGCTGTGCCAATGGGGCATATTCTGCATCCTGCAGTGGAGTTGTAATCACGGAGGCCTCCTCAATGTAACGGAATGTTTGTTCGCTTACCTCAAGGCTGCATTGCCCTTACCCCAATGCTGGAAAGTTGGTTAGGATTGGGCTCTCAGTCATTGGACAGCAATGGAATTCTAAGAGGCCCAGTGGGGTGGCAACTGCCATCTCTGCCTTCTGAGGCCCCAAGTGTGGGGTGTGGAAGGCCCTTGGTTGAAAGCATGTCACTGATACTCCCTTTCCTCACGTGTGGGACAAAAGGGATGCTGGAAAATTGGTTAGGATTGCATCCTTAGTAGCTGATGCATAGGGGTATTTTAGCATGTTGTAGAATGTAGAATGTATAGAATGTTCAATCCACACTGAGCGTTTGCTTTCAATGGTGGAATGGGTTGCCACACCCACAAGGGATGGACTTTTCTATTCAGTGTAATCAGACTCTGTTCTGCTGTCTGGGAGGCTGTGAATTGCTATAGGTGTACTGCCTATTGTGCTGTGTGGTGAAGCCTGATAACGAGAAATAACTTCATCTCGAAATTTTAACACACCACCTGGTTTTGCTTTTCCCAGATATTTATATTTAAAGGAACCACCCTTTCTGCTGTCCCACTGAAGGAAGAATGATATCGTGGAAAGGATGTGGGTATAATCTGAAAAACTCAAATGCTCAGATTGGAATAGAGGGCCATTATCTAATACAATGACCTTGGGAAGCCCACAGGAGGCCACCAAGGTCTGCAACACTCAAATGACAGAATGTGCATCAGCATTCTGCAATAAACTTCTCCCCACTTTGAATAGGCACCCCATGTAGCCATGAATTTCTGACGCTGCGTTCATCAAAATGAGTACAGTATATGGTCACAGCCAAGGCCTTTTATCTGAACACCAGGACTGGGATAGGGCTGGAAAAGGACACTATCTATTAGGATGACAATGTCCCATCTTTGACTAGAGTGGATCACCACCAAACTATATTATGCAACCTGACCTTCATATTAGAAATTCCCCAGTTTCTGTCATATAACTGAGCCAGGATCACACTTCTAAGCACTTCAGTATTATTGTTCTACATTCCTAAGGAAGGTACCCCCTTTCTACACAGGCCTCAGTGCTGATTTGTAAACCCAGATAAGGAAGGACATGGATGTGTATCACATTAAGTGCGCAGTCCTAACCTGGAGTTAGGCCAGCTCAGGTTAGGCTAGCAAAGTTTGGCTAAAGTATGTTTGGACCACTCTTGGGGTCAGAGAGGCCAGCACACAAACATGCGCCATCCCCCCTGACTCCAAGAGTGGTCCAAACACTCTTTATGGTGGCCCTTGTGCCAGCCAAACTTTGCTGGCCTAACTTGTGCCGGCCTATCTTCAAATTAGGTTTGCACCCTAAATGGCATGCACTGCAAATCTACAACAGGGATCAAGTCAACACATGTCAAAAGGGCTGGGTGCATTAACCTTCAACTATGCAAATATCACTGGCCTCAATCCCATATGCCATGCACTTCACTTCACATAAAAGCCATGGGTCACCCTCCCAATAAGCTATTCCCAGGACTAGGTGGAATTGCAGGAATGGTCTGCAATGAAAAATGGGGAGTTGCTGCTGGGCAAAAAGGGATAACATCCCAAAGTACATGTGTGTGCATAACCACACCTAACTGAACTCTGAATCACAGCCTAGGTTCTCTTGATTGAGATCAGTGTTTGGTTTTACTAGCAAAAGCACAGGGCAATATATTCCATTAGTCACCTTTACCTGTTTTTGTTCTAGGATTTTTGCCCAGTCCACTTTGGCTCCAGCTTCGGGAACAGTAAACTTTTCATAGAGATCTCGATATTCAGCACACTGGTGTGTCACTCGGTCATGGAGCTGCTTGATGCTTTGCAGGAGAAAAGAAAATGTGAGAAAACTGGGAAAAGCCGCCCAAGAGATTCAAAGGATTTGAACCACATCCGCAGTACAACACCTGTTCCCGTCAATCGCTACAAAATATCTTTGTGCACCTTAGTAAAAATACCTCATTTTAACCAGGGCTGGGCACAGTGGGTGGCTTGCAATTGCTCTAGATCTGTTACTCACTCTTTTTCTATCTCCAAGGCCTGAGGATGCTTGAGCCGCTTGACTTTGTCCACATCGAGGAAAAGGTCTTTCAATAGCGTTTCGGCTTCTTTCAGGGTTTTGGTATTTTCTGGCTGGAATTCAAAAGACTTTCCCTGCCGCTGGTTACTGACGTCCTGAAATTAGAAGAGTACAGATATGTGAGCACCATTTCCTTCAGAGAGGGCAGGGTGTGGTCAAAATACAGAAAAGCTAAGATTGTGCTGAAGTGCAAAATTAGTTCATGCTGAACGGCCTGGTTCCCTTGTGCCTATACATTTTCAGAAACTCAAGGGTGTTCTTTGTCACACAATGCATAAATAACTTCCAGACATTTCCTCCTAAAGACACAACAATGGCCACTAGCCCAGGTAACTTTTGAAAACAAAGGCTAGTCAGTTCTATCCATTTCAAATACAGGCCAATGGCCTCCATGTTCTGAGGCAGTTTTCTTCTCAGATATGGAGGGCACAGCAGCAGATGAAGCTTCTTAGAGGTACTGGGCTGACATTGGAGATTGGACACTGGAGCTTGATCCAGCAAGTCAGCTCTTATGCTTCAAGGCCCTGACAGCACAAGGGGGCCCAAGAACAGCCTGTTCTAAGCTGCTCCTGAGTCTGGTCTGGTCTCCCACCCCTTCTGCGGTTTCCAACAAGGTAGGTGACAGGTTCTTCTTTCAGGTGAGACAACTGGCAACTGGGGTAGGAGCTGCAGCACTCTTCAGCAAGCAAAGGGAGCAGATGTTTTGCTTAAAGGGAGCAAGTTTCCAATTCCCAATCTAAGATAAAACAGCGAGGCAGTTAAATAAGCTGAGCTACTGGTTCCAGGCCTACAGGGGGTTGGCTTGGTTTTTTTTTTTTTTTCTGGCTCATTTCCTGTGACTTTTAATAGCAGGGCAGAAAGAAAGCATTCAGCAGGTATGTTCTTTCCTCTGGCGTCTGCCTGCTGAGAAAATGTTCCCCTGGTGAATTTCTGTTGGTGACCCAGCTGTTAAAGATAGAACAATCCTGATTCAAAAACCAAGCGCAGGCAGACAGTTGCAAAACAGAGGTTTGTGATCAGTGCAAGAGGTTTGTGAGAAGAGATCTGAGGAGCACCTGTTGTCGATACTGTTGTTGCAAGAGGCCGACCTGTATTATCCTTGGGGACAATCCAGCTCTTTAATTCTATAATATTCTTTGATACTCCCAGCTCTTCCTTTCAACATTTTGTCATAACAAAGGCCATATAAATCCATCTCGACTTTCTTGCATCATAGCCACAGCCACTTTGGAACGCTCATCAAGCCTGAATGAAGCCCTTGTGTACATCCCTGGGCATCCCCGCTCCTATCCCAGTTGCCAGTTTAACCTCCCATACGTACCTGCTTCAGTTTGGTCTGGGTTTCGAGAACGTCCTTCTCCACTTGGTCGGCATTTCTTTGCATGCGAGAGATGAGCACAGCCAATTCATTGCTGCTTGAGGACCTGACAGGTAGGAAACAGAAATCAGATGGATAAGTACAAAATTGATTTCATCAGAACTTTTGTCTTGACAGGCCAAGGCCAGATCAATCTTATACTGCACATGGCAGTATAAGAATCCACAACTCCCTGTCCTAGGCTCCCTTCAAACTCCTCTGGCGCCCAAATATCATAACAGGATAGCAATGCCCTAGTCTCCGCTTCTGGACCAGTACTGAAGCAGGCCCAAGTTCAATGTGAGAAAATATCTGCCTACCTTTGCTACTGCACTGATGTATAAGTTATCAAAAGGAAGCATATGGATGCACTGGCGTAGCTAATGAAAGTATAGCAGAGGACAAAATGATGCCCCAGAAGTGATGTCACAACAAGAAATGACATCACAGTTGTATTTTCATTTTCTTGTGTTTTTTTGTCACAACTTTTGATAGAATGAAGATATTACACTCTGATTGGTTTCACTGAATCCTGCATTGAATTCCGCATTGAATGGTATATAACATGATGACATTACTAATACATACTAAGGCTTTCACAATTTTGGCCAATAGTGTCAAGCTCAGCTTGTTGCCCCCTTAAAGCTTGTTGCCCAGTGCAATTGCACCACCCTGAGCTTCTTTAGCTATGCCCCTGTATGGATGTGAGACATATGCAGTTCCAAAATACTGAATGTGGAAAAAAACCAAAGTGTTGCTAGGATGGATGTTCATTCTGCCAAATTGTGGCAACATGGCCTTTCAAAATGTCCTTTCAGACCTTTTGTTCCATTTTCTGTATTTGTTCTAGCTCTTAATAGGTTTGGTTAATGCATTTTTACATTGAATTTGCAGACTTTTCACCACGGCACGCAGGTATCACATAAGACTCCATATAATTGCAAAGCGTTCCCACTTCCCTGAATTTGTAGCAGGGCATGAGAGAGCCAAATGAGGTGTGATGCAGAAGCTCTGTTTTTTTGATGCTCCTGGTCATACAGCAGAGCTACTAAGTTGCCCAGGTCCCAGAGTTAGGCTAGCACAGTTAGGCCAGTAAAGTTTGGCTGGCACAAGGGCCACTGTAAAGTGTATGTGGACCACTCTCTGAGTCAGCGAGAGCGGCACACATCTGTGTGCGGACCTCTCTGACTCCAAGAATGGTCCAAACATGCTTTATGGTGGCCCTTGTGCTAGTTAAATTTTGCTGGCCTAACTGTGCCAGCCTAACTCCTGGTCAGGATTGCGCCTACACATACTGCACCTACAAACTCACTAATAAATAATCCATGTTTGTGCTCAGTCCCTGCATTCTTTCTGCCAGTTTCTGAACTGCCAAGATGCTTGCTGGTAGAGAATGCAGGTTTGTAAAGCCCTGCCTCCTTGGTGCAGACCTTGCCCTCTGGGCCCAGGCCCCAGCCACAAGCAGACTGGAGGAGGAGGAGGAGGAGGAGGAGGAGCAACAGCTATTGCTGCCATGTCATTTTTTCCTCCTCCTCCTCCTCCTCTACAGCAGAGCTGGCCTGTCTAGTCCGAGTCTCAGGGCACAATCCTAACCTGAAATTAGGCTGGCATAGTTAGGCGAGTAAAGTTCAGCCGGCACAAGGGACACTGTAATGTACGTTTGGACCATTCTCGGAGTCAGAGAGGCCAGCACGCAGACATGCATGCACCATCTCCCTGATTCCAAGAGTGGTCCACGGTGGCCCTTGTGCAGGCCAAACGTTGCTGGCCTAACTGTGCCGGCCTAACTGCAGGTTAGGATTGTGCCCTCAGTGCTGTGCTGTCTCCCATCCCCTGTGACACCATCTCTCCAATGGACATGAGGAAACACTGCTGCTTCTCATTCTCTGCTGCCTTATTGGACCTTGCCGCCCCCCCCTGCCCCTGTGCGTTTTCCATCACCTATGGCCCTGCACACTCCCTTTTCTGAGCTCCTCCTTGCCTCACGGCCTCATTAGCCACTCCACTTCCTTTTGTCACCCAGTACAGTACTTCCTCATCCCTCTCCTCTGCTCCAGAGCTCCCATGGGTCTTTCCCTGCCTCCACAGCACCATTCAGCCTCCTCCAGATAGTCATCACAGTTGCTACTTGTTCCTCACCCACCACATCCCACACCCTCTTGCCTAGGTGTACCACAGTGGGAAGGAGGAAGAACAGCCACATCTAAATGGGAAGGAGTGAGTGAGCCTCAGGCCAGCATGCCCAGCCAGCCCAGTTCTGCAGCCCCAGAGGGAGGAGGGCCACAAAAACCTTGAGCTGGCCTGGATTATTGGGCCATCTGCCCCTTGGAGGAATGGCTGACAAACTCAGCCATTACCAGACCAGGACTTGACTTTTCATTCATCCTTCATCTTGATCTTTCATGATCAACCAATAACTCTCAAAGGATACAGCAGAAATTTGTACACTTTTATTGTACAGGTTAATCAGGAGTTGAATAACTACTTGAACGATTGCCACCCTTGCACCATGCAGCACTCCCCCGCTGCCTGTAACCACATGTTACAAGAGTGATCACAATCATTCCCCCATGATCATGGCAACCGAGCAGATGTGAAGGAACACTGCATTGCTGCAGTGACTTGTTCTTGATAAGCAACAATATTTGTTGTCTGAAAAAAGACTGTTATCATTTCAGAGCATTATTTCAGTTCGCAGGCGCAGGCCTGTAGCTTGGGGGTCTGCCTGGACTTGCAGCTACTCCTGGATTTCTAGGTGGCAGCTGTGGCCTTGGCTCAGCTTCAGCTGGTGCGCCAGCTACGGTCGTACTTGTATCATGCAGTCCTGTTCACCGTGATCCAATGAGGTTAGATTATTGTAACATGCTCTATGCGGGGCTGCCCTTGAAGACAGTTCAGAAGCTGCAATTAGTGCGGCCCAAGTAGTCACTGGAGGTAGACTGTTCGACTCTATCAAGCTACTTCTCCAATGGCTGCCAATTTGTTTCAGGGCCCAATTCAAGGTGCTGGTTTTTGCCTTTAAAGCCCTATACAGCTTGAGGCCATATTATCTGAGAGACCACATGCTTCCATACAATCCAGCTCATCCCATCAGGTCATTGAAGGCACTGTTATGAGTGCCTCTACCCAGAGAGGTTTGAGGGGCGGCAGCAAGAAATAGGGACTTCTCAGTAGTGGCACTGCCTTTATGGAACTCCCTCCCTCTTGATTTACGAACTGCTCCCTCCCTGGAAACTTTCTGATGAGGCCTAAAAACATTTCTTTTGAGACGAGCCTTCTGAGGTCTCAGCTTCTTTAACATCTGACTTTTACAAGCTGAGTTTTTTTTTTTTACAAGATTGCTTCTGCAGCTCTTATATTTTAATGTATTAATGTTTTATTGCTGTTTTACAATAGTCTTAATTGTGATGGGTTTTGAATGTACACAAATGTTTTTAACTGTGTTTTTAACTGTGATTTTATGTTCTTGTATTTCTTGAACACCTTTGTAAGCCGCCTTGGGTCCCATCAGGCAGAAAAGTGGGGTAGAAACTATAAACAAATATTTTTGTGTATTTCAGACTTAAGGCTTTGACATGGCAATATTTTCCATTTTTATTTCCAGGGCAGGAGAAGAGAAAGTCTACCAATTTTTGATTATTTCTAAAACAATGTTGATAGGAATTCAGCATATCTGCAGCCTTTGTAGTAACAGTTTTATGTCTCATCTTTAGCCAAACTTCTGATTATCAATGTTAACTCTCCAAAGTGATGGACATAAATATAAAATTTCTAGATTCTGATCTCTTTTGGGACAGGGAACCATTTCAATATTTTTGATTGTCTCTGTTTTCATTGCTTTGTGAACTTTTTTTGTTGAAAAGCAATATATAAATATTTTTATTATTAATTATTATTAGTTTATTTTATTGTTAATAACAACAATAATAAACAACTAATTTGTTGCATGTTTATGACTCACATACTTCATACTGTCAGCAACCTTGCAATCTAACCACAACATTCAAATGAGTCATAAGATACAGTAGTGACTTCACAGTAACCACTTGAGAAGGTGTGTTGGAATTGCTTTTTCCCTCTCCCTTCTTGAAAGGAATACCCATAATCCTTAGTGAGGGGCATGGCAGATTATCATTTTGTGGGAATAATAGCAGGGCTGGTCCAGCTGTGAAACAAGGTTAGGTGGGTTGCCTCAGGTGACAAGTAGGCGTGGGCAGCACTCTGCGCCCATCAGCCTCCCCACATAGCCTCACTTGTCTATCTCCCTCTTCTTCCTCCTGATGCTACTGTAGGTTTGTTAAATAGAGCAGCTCAGAGGAACAAGAGGCCAGGAAAAGGAGTGCCCACATGTCAGCTTCTCCCATGGACGCTGGGCAAGCTGGGAGGCCGAGGAGGAGGAGACAGCAGTAGTTCTGTTCATGTAGCGATGGCAGTAATGATGGCGAGGCAGCAGAATTTCCATAGTGCTCCAGTGCCATTTCCCCTTGGGCTGATGATTAGCAATGAGAGGCATAAATTTGATTTGCCCTTGGCTAATTGCAGAGACATCCTAAGGCACCATCTGCTGTGGTGCTTACCTTGTGGAGCTTGGGATCCTGGAAGTTCGGGGGGGGGAAACGGGACATAATGATGTAATCACATCACTTCCAACCTTCTGCCCTATTGTATTGCTTTTAATGCAATGAGTCTCTCTCCAGCTCGCCTCTGTTTGGCAATATTCAACCCTCTCCAGGCACAGTAGCTTTGCATGCTTGCTGGCGAGTGGCAGAAATATGATAGTCGGGAAGAGCGCGAAGTGGCTAGGCCGAGAGAGGGTCACTGAACAGAGGCTCGGGTAGGGTGGTGTCCCCCCTTGACTGAGGCTTGTACCTTGTGTGGCCCACACCAGCCACACCGCCATAGTGACGCCAATAGTTAATTGGAAGGCAGGTCAACATTTTAGCTACAGTTCTGCGGGGCACTTTGTGAACCTCCAATGCATCTCAGTTTTGTGTGCTCTAATTATTTCTATCTCAATTGATTCATGCTTGCAGTAATGATAGGGTGTGTCAATAGAAGTCTTAAGTGAATTGAAAGCTTCTGATTGATGGGCGTCCATGGCTGCACCTGCTATTTCTCTGTGCTCTCTAACGCGCGTTCCTTAAACATGCACTACATCAGCCCCTTTTTATCACTATGCATTCCTAAATCTTCTTTTGTATCTGGAATTAAAAAGAAATTACCCCGGTTTTGGTTTGCAATCATAAAGGGTTTCTTCACACACTACACAGGGTACAATTTTATCCCCAAACACATACACATCACAGAGCTTTGACCAACTGCCACCTCCAGACGGAATGTATGTGCAGCTCAGCATGCTCATCCATCAATGCGCGTTATGGATTTTTAGTATGTGCACTGCACGTAGATGCTAAAAATGTATCACTGCAACACACTCTCCAGGCACCGTAATTGTCAGGGGACCTGAACAAAGGTACTACCTCAAGATCTTTACCTTAGAAGGGCCAGTGTGAGCTGAAGTGCTCTCTGGAATGCAGCTGCACACACATCAGAACCATCTATTAACTCTTTGACACAAATTCCCACCCCTCCTTGCACATGCCCATAACAGGTTGTGATGCTATCACAGGTGGAACGCAGAAGTGGCAGGTGGGAGCAGAGGCGGAGGAAAGGTGTAGCCCAGGGTGGCGCGAGCCATGGGCACCGGCAGTGGCGGGCCGGCGGGGCACCATTGTGCGGAGTCCGCAGACTACTCCGTGTGATGTCTGGCCCTCCCGCCCTCCCTGGTGTCCATTCTGTTCCAAAATGGAGCTATTCCGGGTGCAGGAAGGCATGGCTGGGCGACGCACGGGAGCGGGGCAACGTGTTGGGGGAGCCGTTTCGTCGCCCTGCCATGGGCGCACTCAGGGCTCCATTTGTCCCTGGGTGGGAGAAGCACAATTCAACAGTTGCAAGGGGAAAAATGGTGGATGGAGGAAGAGTTAAGCATCCTTCCTCCTTCCCACCTACTACTTTACCTGCTCTTCAAGGGAGTTTCTGTTTCTTATTCCTTTGCCCATTGGCTTTTCAGTAAATACAGAGGTCAAATAACTACATTCTGCAACTGGGACAACTACATTCCACAACCTGTATGTGTGCATGACCATGTCATTTTCCTCCCCTGCCCATGAGGCTGGATGGTGACGGTTGCTTTGAGAGAGATCATGCATGCAACCAGGCTCCTGTTTTCCTTAGAGGTCATTGGCTATACCAGTCTGGAGAAAGAAACTGGTTTGTCATTTTTCATGCAGTTGCACAAGCTGACGCCCCACCAGCTCCCTGGAATGAGGAGGAGCCGTGATAGCAGATACTTCAGCACCACCCAGAATTTCAGCTGCTGCTGTCTGGCAAGGGAGAAGGTGCATGAGTCATTACCACAGTGCCTCCTAGACATGTCGAGACGACAGCCCTGGAAAGGTATTTGCTTTTTTCTGAGATCTTTCCTAGCAGCTCTACCAACTGACCCAGGCAATGAGAAGTCACCCACACTGAAAGACATGTGCATACTTTACAATTTTTGGTGTATTACAGATGGCAAGAAACCACAAAAGTGTTGTATCTCGATATATTGGGTTGGCCCACCTTTTCTGTCAAACAAACCAGCCCAAGAATCGAACACCGCCCAGAATGAACAACGTGTGGCTCATGGACCCTTCCTTGCTGTCTCTCCCTGCTTTGGATGGAGAGGAGCCTACGTAATGTACCAACTGAGAGCTAGGCCAGTATTGTGGTTTGGGAGTTCAGCTTAGGCCTGGAAGACCCATGTTCAAATCCCTGCTCAGCCATGAGGCTTCCTGGTGACCATCTCTCCGCCTCATCTACTTCATAGGGTTGTTGAGAGGACAAAGGGAGGGAAGGAACCATGTATAGGGAAGGACCTTGAGCTCCTTGAAGGAGGGGCAGTATAAAAATGAAAACTGCTTGCTGAAATTCACACAATCATCACAGTGTTACACGCTTTTAGAAATTATACCATCAGGCGATGCTGCTTGTAGAGATTACACCATCAGGATATATTTTTCCACCCACACTAGGGTAATCACAACAAGCAATCACCCATCTCCCTTCATGAACTCATACTCTTAGACAATCCAACATGTGGTCCAAGTCCATTACATCAGCCTGCATCAGTGGTGAACCTACATCACCACTGATGTCGGCTGATGTACAGTAGATCACAACCTACGACAATGGTGAAGTTTTGGGTTAACCTTTTGACTAGCTTGGTTGTTAAATTCTAGTTTGGGCAAGGAACTTTTCCCCCCAGAACAAATGCATATTCTGTGCCTTGCTCTGTATAACTGTCTTCCTGGTAATAATTAAGGCCACCTAATTGTATTGAATAAACATGCTTAGAGGCCAGCTGGGATGGGTCAACAGTTACTGGGTTTTGTGAAACCAAGATTCCACAGCTTTGTGCATTTGGTTTTTCTCAAGGACAATTCAGGACATATTTTGGCTCTTGCATCATTATCTGTTGACTGCCATTTGTGCTGCGCAATAGAGACAGAAGCCAGAAGCAAGTCTGCTTCTGACCAGGACTTCTGGATTACATATCTGATGCTCCTTTATGATGGCAACCAAGTACTGTGCCTTGGCTAATACACACCTTCCAATTTAAGCCAACAATAAGGCTCCAGCTAACAAACATTTGTATTCTTTTGGTTTTGGCCTATTCCAATTTCTTAGAGCTCAATCCTAATCTGGAGTTAGGCTGGCACAGGTAGGCCAACAAAGTTGGGCTGGCACAAGGGACACCGTAAAGTATGTTTGGACCACCCTTGGAATCAGAGAGTCCAGCAAACAGACATGAGTCATCCTCCCTAACTCCGAGAGTGGTCCAAACACGCTTTACGGTGGCCCTTGTGCCAACCAAACTTTGCTGGCCTAACTGTGCTGGCCTAACTCCAGGTTAGGATCGCGCCCTCAGATTCTCCATTAACCAATGGATAGGCACTGGTGTGAGTCAAAACCCCAAGTTATGGATTGCTTTAGAGGCAGGTCCTTATTCTTGACTAATGTATGTGAATATGTGACCTCAGGTCTGGAGTAGAAAAAAGCCTCTACCAGATCAGCCCAGGGATGGTCATGGCGCTGCTAATATGGGCAAAAGTAAGAACTTACGAAGCACCCTGCTGGATCAAACCATCTAGTCCAACAGTTTGGTTACAACAGTAACCAAACAGATACTTCTGGGAAGTCCACAAGCAAGGTCAGCAAATTGCTCCCCATGGGCCTTCTCTCATGTAGGTGGGCTTTAATGGACTTCTTCTGCCACAACCACACAAAGATTGTGGGTATCGTGATGGTGTCAGGGATCAGGAGTGGGCCCTGGGCCTTCTGCAACTGTTAAATCACTGTGATCACTGGACGCCACCAGGCAGTAATTTCTGGGGCCGCTCCCTTTAAGGGGAAATGGACCCTTTTTTGCTCTCTAAGGTAGGTTGCATCCCACCATTTGAAGAGCATTGTGCTACATTATTCCAACCCCAACACTGGTCCTTCCCACAAGCAGGGCCTGCAAGCCACGGCCCTCCCATGTAGTTGCCCCCGGTAACGGATATTCAGCAGCACAGCACCACCTCTGGAGAAGTTCCTACATAGCCCTCCTATGCACTGTGTGAAGACCTTCTCCCTCTCTTTTTGGACTACTGCTAATTTCATTGAGTGAACCTCCTTTAAAAGCTCTTGTGTGTTAAGTAAGGAAGAACTACTTTGCTCTTTCCATTTCCTGCACACCATGCATATGTTTTTAAATCTCCATCAAGCCCTCCACCTGAGTACAGCTGGACCTCGGTATCCCTGGGGGATCTGTTCCTGGACCCCCCAAAACACTGAAACCCACAGATAATCATATCAGCAGGTCCGGCTATCAGGGACCTCCAGACGTGACTGGAACTCTGACTGGAACACAGTTCAGAGGTGTTCTGAAGTGTGGGGAGGCTGCACACAACCTCCTCATGCCTCAGAAGGCTGGCTGGAGCCTTCTGAGGTACACCTCCAGTTTTGTGAAAAAACACAGCCACGTGCGACCCTTTAAAAAGCTGCAATTATAGCCTCACAGTGTGCCAACCTTTTGATGATTCTATTTAGGCCTGGCTTTTCATTCTCCACCGTGTCTCCACAGTGTCTTTTTTAAAGATAGGGCAAACAGAACTGTACACAGTACTCCAAATGTGGCCGCACCATAATCAAAATATGAGTCCATTTGTAAGTGGGAAATGGGTTGGATGTTGAAAGTGCCCAGGGTAAATCCTAGCATACAAAAAAAAAAAAATGCAGGCAGGCAATTAGAAGCAAACATTGGTTCTTAACTTCTCAGGTCCTCAGCTTTCCAGAAATCATTACACTTCTCCGTTCCACAGTGTAGTGGGTGGAACTGGTCATGTAGAGATTCCTCGGAGACAGCCAGAACAAAACACACCTGAGAATCCTTGGACTTGACCGTAGGAAACCTACGTTCAACAATGTCATGTCTGCCCAGTTGGATGGCTTATGACTACATAACCACCCCTACCTGGATGCCCAGTTGGTTGGTGCATGCCAATCCCAGCAGGAGGACTAGCTAGGACTATTGTTCTTGATAGATGTTTAAGACAACGAATAAACAAAATGACTGCCTGATGGTCTTGTGGTCATTTTGCAATAGTACAGACTCAAGAGTGTTTCCAAAAAAGCAACTTTGCACTGAGGCTTTCCAGAAGGGGAATATATGGGTGCCCAGAAGGGAGATAGTGGTGCTCAATTCTCATACCTTGCCTAATATTCCGTATGATGTAATTTGCCTTTTTCTCCATCTCTGCATAGGTTGACTCTGGCATGAGATATCCACCACAACCACAACATTTCTTTCCTGGGTCATCACTGCCAGTTTGGAATCCATCACATGGGAGGTTGAGATTTGTTTTCCCTTATTTGCATTGAACATTGCCATTTTTTACATCATTCATTCAGCTTGAAGGGACTACTCTGAAGCACAAAGAAATGAGTTTTTGCCATTCTAACGAATGGTTGGGAGCATCTGCAAACTTGACCCTAACTCACTGCTCACACCTAATTTCAGATAATCTATAAACAAGTGAAATCGTATCAATCCCAATTTCCTTCAGAGAAATCCCTGTTTAATCCCTGCACTATGAGAAAAATCATACTATGATTTTTATCCTAAGATAGATGTTCTTATACTATATCTATCTTCAGCTCCTGATGTTTAACCGATTACTAATAAAGATAAATCCTCTTGATCAGCCAGGCATAAACAAATCTAAAACTAGACATATTAGTAGCATATTTGCTTCCTCCACCATTTGAACCCCGTAAGCCTTCCCCCTCTTCCATCAGATGCTAGATGTTTCAGTCACACTGTATTTGGTATTGGGTTCCCTGTGGACTCTTGAAGCAACTACCAGCTATCCCTAAAATTAACATCTAACTACAGAGGTTACTGAACTGTATACAGAGTTGCTCAGGAATGCAGCGAAAAGAAAAGGTAAACACTTAACTATTCAGTCAAAGGGGAGACAAATCATGCATGAAAATACAGAAAAGTAGAACACATGTAACAAGAGGATTAATCACACATAATAATCCTATTCTTATAATAATCTTAAATAGATACATAATTTAACATCTTGTTGACCCTTTTAGTGATGAACTTTGTCAAATGTGTTTTGAGTAATCAATATGTAGAACAATATCTACTCAGTCACCCCTAGTTATGTGCTCACTGATGCTCTCAAAAAAGCTCCAAAGCATGGATGAGACAAGACTTCACTTTGCTAGTTCTTCTCTGTGCTTAATAACTCTAAAATGCTTCCCACCAATTCACCTGGAACCAAGGTTAACTGTAATTTCCTGGCTCCTCCTCCTCTCGTCAACCCACTTTTAAAGATGCTCTCCCCTTCCCCCAAACAATTCAGGCATATGTATACATTCCACATTTCCATATGGAAACTGATGTCAAGAATTCATTCAGCTTCTCTGCTATCTCACTAGCCCCCTTCAATAATCTTTTCATTTCTTTGAAATGTGAGCCAACTGCTGGCCAGTTCCCTGCTTCTGGATCTTGTATGAATCACACAAACATGGATATATAGTAGTCATCAGCATTGCCACCAACACAAGAGTTGCTGTTGACCATATTGATTATCATTATGGGGTGGTGTAATGTGTTACCATTGTCCACCAGAGCATATATCCAGAGCTAATCAAGGCTTCTTCTATGGGCCATAAAGTGTTAACAGGTCCAGAAATAGCTGCCTGCCAGATTTCTGAAGGAAACCTTCTCAGCAATACAGCAAAATGAGTCCATCCCAGTGAACTTGAAATCTGTTTTATTCCCTCACCATCTCAGAACAATTTCAGCCATAAAAATGCTTCCACACCAGTTATGTTCCTTCTGCATTCTTGTTTGTAATGGCCAAAAAGACTATTATGAATGGGAAGGAGCACAGGCTACAGGTAAGAATACAAGCTTGTTAACGGTCCCGTGCCAGATCCTCCTTGGCATCACCAAAGAAAGCTTCTAATGCAATGGGGAAGTGATTGTGCAAGGGGCTGGGAGAGGTCTGTAGCATCTGCAGTTGCTAATTATCATATAGAAAACATAAGCCTCTTCCCTCCCTCCCTGGAAACTTCAGAAGGATGTACAAGAGGCATAAGAACAAGGATTCAAAGGCAGGAGCGCATGAACTACTGTGGTCACTCAATCTGTCTCTATGTACTCTGTGAATCAGGGTAGGATGATACATTAGCTCCACTCAACACAATAGATGCCTTGCCTTTCTACAGTCACAGATTCAGAGTATTCATCTGTGTCCGAAAGTTTGACCTGGCAGCCATAGAAAGGTTTGTTTGATATTTACAAGGTGTTTGGACGAAACTCAGCAGTATTACTACTAGTATTACTACTAGAGACAGAGCTTTGACCGATAGGTTTGACTTTAATTCAAGATTCAAGACACCCACCAAACTCCAAAACCAAGGCTGTTGGCTTCCCTTGCCACTAAGGTAACAACAAGCATCTATTTTGAAACTTGGCAATGAGAAGTTTGGGGCAACAGAGGTCAACGTTAAAATCAAGGTGATGACAAAGGAAAGTGTCCAGAATACATAAACTTGGTTGATACAAAATCTTAGGCTATCAACCATTATCTATCTTTTGTGGCATGTATACCCTCTCCTCATATATCTAGGAGTTGAGCATATAGCACACTATCTCTGTTCAAAGGATCTAAACCAATGGTTTTCAAACATTTTAGCACCTGATTTTAGAATGACTATCTGTCTGGAACCCACAGGAAGTGATATAATGGCAGGAAGTGCCGTCATTGTAACGCTTTAGCTTTCCTGAGGATGCAGCAAAAAGGGATTATTTCTCAGCCATTTTCCAATAGAAAAGTGAATCAGAAAGAAAAAAAAACTATTTTCTTTGACTATTTCACAGCCCTCCCCCTTTCCAGCATCCCATCTTCCCATGTTTTCAATATGGCTGCTCTAGGTGCTTCGCGATCCACCTGAAATTGGCTCGTGATCCACAGTTTGGGAACCACTGATCTAAACTATAGACTAGATCAGATGTAACATACATTTCAAGGAACGCTCTATATCAGCATTTCTCAATCAGTGGTACTTGTACCACAGGTGGCACGGGAGGTGGTGTCTGCTGATATGCATGGGACCCCCAGATCCCTGACGCCTGGCAGCGAGACCAGCAACGCAATGCAACAAGCAGTCGTAGGAGGCTTGGTGGGCAGAGCTCCAGCATGTGCTTTTTGTGCACTCAAGAACCCCCCCCCTCCTGCCTGAGTCTCTTACTGTATATGTCGCGTTGTGTCTGGCCTCCCAATCCAGAAGGAACTTGCTATGACATTATCACTAGTTTCTTCTGATGATACTTCCAATAGGTGAACCATGTGAAGTGGTACAGTGGGGGACAAATGCTGAGGGCACAATCCTAACCTGGAGTTAAGCCGACACAGTTAGGCCAGTGAAGTTTGGCCTGAACAAGGGACACTGTAAAGCACATTTGACCCCTCTCGGAGTCAGGGAGGATGGCGCAAGTCTGTGTCTCGGCCTCTCTGACTCTGAGAATGGTCCAAACATACTTTATGGTGTCCCTTGTGCTGGCCAAACTTTGCTGCCCTAACTGTGCCGGCCTAACTCCAGGTTAGGATTGCACCCTGAGAAATGCAGCTCTACCTTTTTTGGCTTTTTTGTTCCAGAGTTTCACAGTTCCGTGTCACATAATTAATCTCTCTTCCTTGTCACAGTTCCGGCGTGTTCCTGCCGCATCTGGTAGTGTGAGCCGGCAGCTCAGTGTTCTAGTGCCACATTTTGCACGAGCCAAGCAACTACAGTTGTCAAGTTGTCCTCTCTCACACTTCTAATTACTCTGAACAATTGAATTTTCAGGGAATTATATTTCAAATGCTCTCTCACCTGCTTGAATAAGCATCAGGGAGAAAGGCTGAATTGAAAAATGAAGTCACAAGCCACTGCAGCTAGGTAAAACACTTCCTTTTAAAACAGCACTCCCAGAACATGATAAGCTTTCTTCATTACAACCTCCCCAACAACAAGGCTGACAAGGCCCAATCCTATCCAACTTTCCAGTGCTAGTGTAGCCACACTGCACAAATGTTCCCCTACCTTGAGGAGGTCTCCCTGACTGCACCTCTACTGCAGGAGGCAATGCATACCCTGTTGGCAAGGCTATGTCAACTCTGGAAAGTTGGATACAGTAATGTCATCTTGTAATGAAGAACGGGAACACTGGGCGGGACTTACACGTGATTGGCAGCCCGTCTGTTCCGTTCTGTTCCGCGCCTGCCCTGGCCTGGGGGGGGGGGCTGCCCCCCGGTTGGCGCGCCCCACTGCTGCTCGCCCAGGCACCCGGCGCACCCCCCACCCGTCCCCCCTGGCAAGCAGGCACCCCCCCCAGGCCAGGGCAGCCGCAGAACGGAATGGACGGGCAGCCAATCACACGTAAGTCCTGCCCAGCATTCCCCTTTTTCATTACAAGATGACATCACTGGTTGGATAGGATTGGGCCTTTAGTCTTGCCTTACTGAGATTATTTACAGGGGCGCTCCACAGAGTACAAACATCGCCCTGTACCCCCAACCTGCCTGGGTTGCAGTATTCTGGTGGCAAACTGCAGGCTGTGGCTGTTGTGTTTTTAACCCGCCCTTTTTCTGAGCTCCTGGTAGCTACAATAATCTTCTCCCTCTTCCCTTTATCCTCGACAGTGGCGTTTCTACAGGGAGGGCAAAGCTCTAAGTTTTGCAAGGAGCCTTACCCTGTCACGTCAATCCCTCCTCTCCCTTGCTGCTGTAGCCAGTAAGCAACGCCAAGATGTTGCTGTTCCCTGTGAGGACTGGCTAAAACGGTGCAGGAGAGGCGTGATTTCCACTGCAAGGTAAGGCTTCTTGCAAAACTTAGAGCTTTGCCCTCCCTGTAGAAACGCCTCTGATCCTCGAGATAATCCTATGAGGTAGGTTAGACTGATAGTGATGGAATTACCCAGGGTGCAAGCCAAACCTGGAGTGTTGCTTAGGTGTGTTGCAAATACACCTCGTTTGTACCACTCTTGGAGTCAAGGAGGCTGGCACATAGACGTGTGCCGTCCTCCCAGACTCTAAGAGTGGTCCAAACATGCTTGATGGTGCATTGGCAACACTCCTGGAACGGCACAAGAGACTTGCTAGGACTGCGCCCCCAGGATGCTTCATGGCAGAGTAGGGACTTGAATGCAGTCTTCCCTGGGCCTCGTCCAGAGATGTATATGATGGGGGGAGGGGGGCCACCTGGTCCTGGGCACCCTTGTGGATGGGCCCCATGAGCTGGTGCTACTGCCACTGCTCACCCTCTGGAGCTGCCGCTGCTGCCTGTCCTCCGAGGCCCTCCCAAGAGCCAGGCAGGGCGCGCACAATGTCCACAGGCCCTCCAAAAGCGATTGGAATCTTCTGGAAGGCCTTCAAAATAGTTTTTCCAGTTTTCTGATGAAAACTGAAAGTAATGTTCAAAGGCTTTCTAAACCCTTCCAGAGGGCCTGCGGATGCCATGCAAGGCTACAGGTGAGTTGAGGGGCAGCAGTCAGGGGAGCGGCAGTCGGCAGACATGACCGGCCTTGCCCAATATTCTAACCACCACTACATCAACCCGGCTCTCGTCAGCTCAAGTTATGAACTGTTGGTTCCAGGTATACCGTAAACCACAAATTAGTGCATGTCACCTCAAACCTTCCTACAGAGGATTGACTGGTGGATCACAAAAATGGCCATGTAACCAGAGGCGGATCTACAGGGAGGGCAAAGCTCTAAGTGTTGCAAGAAGCCTTACCCTGTCATGTAGATCCCTCCTCTCCCTTGCTGCTGTAGCCAGTAAGCAATGCCAAGATGTTGCTTTTCCCTGTGAGGAGTGGCTAGAACGGTGCAGGAGAGGAGTGATTTCCACTGCAAGGTAAGGCTTCTTGCAAAACTTAGAGATTTGCCCTCCCTTAGATCTGCCTCTGCATGTAACACATAATGATGGTTTCAAATGCCCCACTTATATTCTCCTTTGGGAAGCCAAGAGTTGCTTAGCATAGGGCTCCCAAGCTGTCTCCAAGGCTTCGCTTTCACAACTGCACGATCGTTCCACCATGCTTGGTGCAATCTGGGAACATAAAAACTAGGGAAGATAACTAGCCAGGTGCACAATAGGTGGGTAAATCAGCTCTAAGGCAGCCTTATCACCCGATTTGTCCCTGGAGGAAGAATCACTTTCTTCATACCCATTGATGGTATGCAACAACCTTTTATGAAAGGCAGCAGCTGCCTCACCATTATAGTGGCATTGGGTGCATACAGAGAAGACAACATGAGCAGCCCAAAGGCAAGTTTGCTCTGCAGTTACAATCTCTTCAAGCAGAGACGCCAAGGCAAGTAGACACTTCAAGAGCAATCCAGCTGCTGCTCATGGGTCTCAAGAGAAGGGCAGCCCAATCCTGAGCGAGCAGCAGCAGCCAGGTGGTTACCACTGCAGGCTCCGCAGGAGGAAGGGACATTCATCCCCTTTCCCTGTGGGAAGCGTGCAGGTGGGCAAATGGTCTATTTAGCCAGCCCAGAGGCGAAGGCCTCCATGTAGGGCCGTGTGGCCTCAGACAGAGGTTGGGATCAGTGGCGAAGCTCACTGCCAGGCCCACCCCCTCCTCTGCATCTCCCTGTGCCCGGGAAGGCCGCCTGGACCCGAAAAGGCCACGGCACTGGCAGGCCTGTGTTGCCAGCACCCTGCAGTGCAGGGCAGCATTTACCCGGCATTCACCCAGTACCAGTGGTAAGGGTTTACTGCCAGCGCAGGAAGTGCCTTACAGCACCTTGTGCGACACTAGCGAGGGCGGTATGCTTGCACCACCCATGCTATGGTCCATAGAATTGGGCCCTGAGGCAGCTAGATGAAGCCAGGGTTACAACCTTCATTTAAGAAGGCCTAAGGGAATGTTGCAATGGCCAGGGCTGGTCCATTGGTGAGGCCAACTGAAGCAGTTGCCTCAGGCAGCTGATTGGTGGGGTTGTCTATCTCTGTACTCCACTGTTCTCTCCTTTCTCCTTCCTTTGGATTGGGAAGGGAAGACAAGGGGAGGGGAGACAAGTCCTGAGCTATGGAGGGGAGACACGTCCTGCTATGGAAGGGCAACAAGTCCTGAGCTAGGATATTGGAGAGTGGGAGCAACACAGACTGGCACATTATAGAGTACAAGGAGCATTTGGAATTTAACTTGCTAGTGGTGCTAGACTAAGGGTGCAATCCTAACCTGGAGATAGGCTGGCACAGTTGGGCCAGCAAAGCTTGGTTGGCACAAGAGCTACTGTAAAGCATGTTTGGATCACTCGCGGAGTTAAGGAAGATGACGCACGCCTGTGTACTGGCCTTATTGACTCCGTGAGTGGTCCAAACATACTTTACAGTGTCCCTTGTGCCAGCCAAACTTTGCTGGCCTAACTGTGCCAGCCTAACTCCAGGTTAGGATTGTGCCCTAAGGCTAGCATGAGTACTGCATGACACTAATTTTCCATTTTCCAAGTGTCTGGAAAGATTTTCAGGCAGATAAAACTGAGCTGAAAGTATCATTAGTTTTCATCACTTTTCATGTTCTTAAGAGTCTTGATTACACAGACATTTCTAAGACTTCCTTCTTCTCCAAGAGAGTGAAACATTAGCATTAGTGGGGCAGTGAAACATTGTTAGCTAGACAGAAGTCATGGATCTGAAAATGACATCTTTCACTACATTAATTAACCACTGCCCTTTGACACGAATACTGCCAACTTGATAGATTGGTCTCTGGCCAGGGACGGTTTCACTAATCTGAAATTTCGCTAAATTGCCTTGCCTGTATTATGCATGCAAAAGGACTCACACCCTGTTCTCAGAGGTGTATTGTAAAAGCACCAGGAAGCTGGGGAAGAGGGCTGTGAGAAATGAAGGCAAGCAGACACTTGGCCAACATTATCCTGCTCTCTCTCTCTCTCTCTCTCTCTGTGTGAGAGAGAGAGAGTGGGGGGGGGATGTCATGTGTGCCTAATACTCTGTACTAAAAAACTGCAGTCAGAAAACTTCTAAAAGGGGACCAGAATAAATTATGTAGAAAAGGCACACAGTCTGACTGCTTTTATTTTTTTAGCATTCTACTAAATGCAGAACTATGTATATTTTTGGATTGGACCCTATGGAGAACATGTGTTCTGAGTGCTACACCCTCTCTCTCCAACAACCCTATCGATACTCCTTTTGATTCAACAGATACTGACGACATATTTTCAAATACTTCCGCTCAGCGGAGCAGATTAGATTTTGTTTTAAATGACCTCTAGTTGTCTTGTAGTATTCCGAATCTACAAAGGGAGTCCACAATAGACCTTCCCAGAACATGGAGACATCCCAATTTTCCCAGAACACGGAGACATCCCAGTGCTGAGCAATGCTCATGCTTTTAGCAAGTGCACCTCTAACTCTTTACTGCAGCAGCATCAGAACACTCCGTCGTTTTCACACCCCTGCTAGGAGAAAAAAGCCATGTGCAGGAACTGAAAGGCAGAGATTTCCTGAAGGACCCTGGGGACTTGTGGTGAGAGAAAAAAATCAGATTTGGGTCTGAGCTGTCACATTACGCCGCCAAACCAGGCCATGCTTTTGACAGGCGTCAATAGCCAAGGACTTGCATTATTCCACTTGCTGACAGGTATTCAGTCTGGCATGTGGAGTAAAAGGAATATGAACAGCTTTGCTGCATGGGGAGACGGCTGCAGAGGCAAAACGTTAGCATCAGTTCCTTCAGCCCCTTGGCAAGTGCCTCAGACCCCTGTCCACAGCTCACGTAGGGTGCAATTCTAAGCAGCTTTCCAGCAGAGGGCTAAGGGCAATGCAGCTCTGAGGTAGGGAACAAACATCCCTTTACCTTGAGGAGGCCTCTATGATGACTATTCCACTGCAGAATGCAGCACATGCCCCATTGGCACAGCTACGCCAGTGCTGGAAAGTTGGTTACGATTGCGCCCTTATGCTCCTCCTGCCATTTCCGTAGGAGACCCAAGTTCTTCCCTTAGGCTCAGAATTCCTTAAGGATGGCCTCCTGCTGTGCAATGTGCCCAGTCCCCCCAAATCTACATTGGCGACTTACTTGGCTTGCTTGACCGGGGATCCTCGGCTTGGGGAGCTCCTGCTGGGCGAGCCTTTGCCCACCCCTTTGAACATCTTGGATGCAACGGAAGATCCCCTGGCTTGGTGCGAAGAAGGCGCTCGCAGAAAGGGGTGGGTGGGATGTCTCGGCTACCTCTGCCTACTGCGGTCTCCTGAGATGGTATGACAGGAGGGCTGAGAAAGTCCGCAGAATGTTCAAAGCAGAAGCTGGCTGGCTCCTCCCCGCGCTGCAGGTGATCAAGAGCAGAGATGGAAACTTGCCTTCAAAAAAAAAATTGACTAGAAAAAACCAGTTTAGGTTTGAATGAGTAAAAGCCCAGAGGCAGAGTGGGAGACCCCACCCTGGTACTCTGAAGAATGCCTCTGTGCAAGCAGGGACATACCCAGCTATGTTCACAGGGTTTCCGACAGCCATTTCATACATTACAGCCATTTCGTATGCACAGAGATTAAGATCCATGTAGGAAACAAGGTACAGTCTACGGTATGATGTATGGCGTGGCTTGCACAGCCCCAACCCAGCGCAGCTGCCAATACGTGTGATGCTGTGCATTATACATTTTATCCTTGTGCATGTGAGTTTTCCCTCCTTCTCGATGTAACACATAAAGCAGCCCCTGGCTAAGAGAAGAAAGAACTCGCACACAGGCAACAGGCCAAAGACCCATCCAGTCCAACGTCTTGACTGGCACAGTGGCCACCATTGCGTCCCTGCAACTGGTATTCAGAGGCATATGACTGCTGAAGCTGGAGGCAGCGCATGGCCATCCTGACTAGTAGTCCTCCGTGATGTGGTCCAATTTCCTAGTGGCCATGACCAATCACTGTTGGTGGTCCCCAAGGCCAGCCCGTCCATGAAGCGACGTGAATCGGTTGTGTGGAGTAGCAAAGTTGGAAGAGAGGCAAACTGCCGAGCCCCCTGGCTGCCGGCTGCCCTCTCCGGCCGGCCACACTAGCTGGGCTATCAGTCCTTGCTGACAGCAAGTCAGAGGAGGATTGCAGCAGTGGCAGCTCTCCAGTGTGAAGCACCAAGTGGGCAGGGGCAATCTGGAGCCCAACCCTCTTCCCTTGACTTAGTGGAGCTTGGCGCACAGCCTCCCTCCGCTGCCCCACTCCTGTTTTGAATGCTAAAAGTTCCCAGCATGCTCCGATTCTGTTCATTCAAACAGGGAGGCTACACACCAAGCTCCAGATAAGCATAGAGAAAGGGGATGTGATCGTTATGAATGGGTGGGCAGGCATATGCATAGTCATGCACTTGCTCGCACACCCACCCCTCCCCATATCCACAGTTGCATGTGTGGGGGCAGAAAAATTGGGAAGGGATTCAAGTGGTGGGGACGCCTGGGACGCTCTTCTCCCCAGCATCTGGTATACAGCTGTTGAAAGTGGAGGTTCTATTAAGTGACCATTAGGGATTCACAAGCAGCATCAGACCTGAAATTTAGACGAGCTTTCATGTATGTTCCAAATGAACATCTGCGAAAGGCCATGCCTTTGTGAGCCACTCACTTGATTGCTCACAAAAGTTCCAAAACCCTCACAAACATTACGCTTTTGCAAGCATCGAGCACTTGCTAATGTGCGCAAAGGTTCATCTGAGAACCTTTGGGGAGCTGTCGATTCACTTGCACAAGTTCACAGATTTGCAGGCACATTTGTGCTTGCCTTGATCCCGCTCAGCAATATTCAAGCAGGGGAATAACATATTTCAAGCTTCCCTGATAGAATGCTTAGACCAGTGGTAGCTAAACTCACAACCTCTGCATCCCCACTAACCCTTCTATTCCCCATTCCGAACCGCTCACCGTTCTGTGGCAGCACCGCTCTTTTTTCAAGCTAATATCTATTGCAACTGCTCAGAGTGTCCCTGCCAGCTGATTAGCTTGAAAATGGAGCGGTGCTGGCATGGAATGGTAAGCACCATTCACAGTGGGGAGGGGTTAGTCAACCCCAGATCCAGGGTGGACCTAGTTAAAATGGCGCCCAGGATGCCCAATAGAAGTGCGCCCCTACAGGAGCCCAGGTCTACCCACCAGAAGCAGCCGCAGGTAGACGTAGGCTCCACAGAGCTCAGGTCTACCCATTGGGACCAGCCACGGGTAGACCTGGGCCTGTGGTGTCATCTACTCACCAGTAGACGGTACGCTGGGCGGGACTTAGCGTGATCGACAGCCTGTCCACTCACTTCCGCTTTCTTCGCGCTCCCCGCACAGCTTTCCCTCGCCTCGGAGGGAGCGCCTGCTCGCCAGGGGGGATGGGTGGGGGGCGCACCGGGTGCCTGGGCGAGCAGGCGCCCCCTCTGAGGCGAGGGAAAGCCGCGCGGGGAGCGCGAAAAAAGCAGAAGTGAGTGGATGGGCTGTCAATCACGCTAAGTCCCGCCCAGCATACCGTCTACTGATGAGTAGATGACACCACTGACCTGGTCTACCCATTAGAAACAACTGACTAGCCACAGGTAGACCTGGGCTCCTTACAGGGAGCCTAGGTTTATCCATTAAAAACAACAGCGGAGCCCCTGTCTACCCATTGAGACCAACCATGGGTAGACCAGCGCTCCACAGCTCAGGAAGACATCCATAGTGCAGACCTTCCCCCACCCATTCAAAACAACTTTCCAGTGCCAAGGCATCTTTAATCTTCATAACTTTTAAGGTCACAGTGAGCTCAGCCTTAGTTTTTTTTGTAGTTGGTTCTTTACGTTTGCTGACTTCAGTTTGAAATCCCTGTGTCTCCATGTCACGTCCGTCTCAGGGGCCGGACTGATGCTCTGGGCTGGGAAGGCCTGGGGGGCGGCCAAGGGGTCCTGAGATGGTTTGAATCGGCGCGAATAATCCTTCGTAGCCCTTGGGGGTCTCTTTACAACCATCTTTATTCTGGTTAACGCCTTCACATTCACTGGAAAGAAGTTTTCAATGGGTGGGGAAGGCCTGCGCTACAGATGCCTTCCCACCCTGCAGAGCACTGGTCTACCCGTGGCTGGTCCCAATGGGTAGACCTGGGCTCCGCCGTTGTTTCTAATGGGTAGACCTAGGATCCCTGTAGGGAGCCCAAGTCTACCTGCGGCTGGTCCCAATGGGTAGACCTGGGCTCCCAAGATGGTGCCCAGGGCTTGTGCCCCCCTTAGCCCCCCCCTAGATCCACGAGTGATCCAGGGAGACCCCTGGCTTAGACCACCTCTAATTCTTGTGGCTGATAGCAGCTACTGATAGGTGCCATGTCATTAATTTGTCTAATCCTTTTTCCAAACACCTTTATCTTTGAGCTGCAGATCCCACTTTCCACTGTACTTTATCACAGCCCTATGCTCAACAGCAGTTTGTTGGGTGACACCGGGAGATATTTGAAGAAAAACAAAAGCCTGAAGCCACTTTGGGCAGGTAGAACCAGCTGAGCAGTCCTGGCCTGTATTTCCCCCACTCTTTAGAATTACTTTAGCATGATATCTTTTTGAAAGAGGGGAATTTCCCATTTGCAAATGAACACTTTCAGCTCTCACCTGGGTAAATATGAATGGGCAGGCCAGGCAGTGCCTGGCAAAGGAGGTTTTACTTTAATTAACACCGTGTGTATAAGGTTCTTGGGCCCCAAAGAAGAATGTGCTTGATGTGCATTGGGCCTTTTCAATAAGTTAAACATGTTCAGTGCATCCTCCTATTTTTGCTGCTTTGGTGCCATCTTACCCTTCACCACTTACCTCCTCCTTTTCTACTAGCCAGCCTCCTGCCATCAAGCAACCCTGAAAAGGTCTCTACCAAGTCCCTCTACTACACTTCCTTTTATTTCACAGCTGCCACAGCTAGCATGCCTGTCTCGTTTTCTTTTCCCATATCTCATCCTCCAAGTACTTGCTTAGCAGTAGTTAGAGCTGTCAAAATGTACACTCACTTTTCTGTGGTGCCTGCAGGAAAGATAACCAGTGGGATTCCCTGCCACAGGATGGAACAATGGGCCCAAACTTAAAGGGGAGGCCTACAATCAAAGCTGAAGGTCAAAAACAGCTTTAAAGAAATATAAACACATTGACAGGGCAACTGTGTCTGCTTCTGTCTGTGTTCCCAATCTTTTGATCTACAAAAGTTTAACAAAGGAATATTGGGTTTCTGCTTGTTAGAGGTCTCTACTTTCATTTCATTAGAGGCCTCTCTCCCTCCACAATTCAATGCTTTTGTTGAGGTGGTGCATAAAAAAAACCCACAAATATTCCCTTGATGAAGAATGTCATATAGAAACAAGTTCGGAACACCAACATGAGGGAACATCAAACTGAGTAATCTGTTCTGTGTGTGTTTTAACATAAACTCCTTCACATGTGGCACATAATATGCATGGAGTGGGGCCACGCTCAGGATATTCACACACTCCTGAGCCTTGCCCCAAAGCCTGTGCATCAAGCAAAGGAGACCCACGCATGTTCAGCTGTAGGGACGTATATGTTCGTACACTAACAAGAACCAGGGGATTGTATGAACACTGTATTGGATGGCTTTAAAAAGGGATCCAACAGGTTAATGGAGGAGACAACTTAGGGCTCAGCCCAGTGATGGCAATCGTATGACATGTGTGTCAAAAATGACACGCCACAATGTTTTGCGTGACTCACTGGCGTTCACCAACACCCTACAACAACTGAGTATTTTTTACTTGCATTTCATTTTTGTAATTATTTTATGTATGTAGCATCACATGTGATTGGATTGCATTTGTAAAAAATGAATATGGAAAAAACATTCTCTTTTGTTTGGGGTGTGTGTGTGAGAGAGACACACATACACCAGCAAAGTCAAGTTAGGCATTTTCTAAATTTTTGACACACCAAGCCCAAAAGGTTCACCGGCTTAGCCTGATGGGCCCTTCAGACCCCAAAGCACTTTGTTTCTCTCGCTCTCTTTTTTATGTGCATGCGTGTGTATGTTCGTTTAGATTGTGAGCCCTTTTGGGACAGGGAGGCATTTATTATTATTATTAATATTATTATTATTATACTGTAAACTGCTTTGTGAACTCTGTGTTGAAAAGCGGTATATACTGTTCATGAAGATGATGTGTATTCAACAGATAATACAGCTCTAGCGAAAAAGACAGATACACAGTACCATGGCATTAATCTGACTCTCCAATATCCTAGCCACAAAGTGGAAACAGAAGATGATTGACAACATTTTAGTGTGTTTTGCAGCCACTTTCAACTAAACAGATTATTGGCGCCATTGTTGGGTTGTATTGAGCTTACTATAACTATGTGACTCAGAAACTGCAGTGCCCACCCTCTCAACCTACATATACCAAAATCAATATTTGCGTGGCCTTTGACAAGTGATGGGATACCCACTGATGCAGCCCTCAGCCTTCAAGTCTCTCTCCACAAACTATGCAAGTTATTTCCTCCTTGAGGCTGGATCACATCCAGCCAAGATTGGCACAAATACTCCTGTAGACACCTTTGGGTTTTGGCGGTCAAGCGTGGCTGTGATACGGCTGGTGTGGGCGTGCGGGAAAATGCAACTAATCTCCAGCCTGAATTCAAAACATGCCAAGCCTCTGAGTTGAAAGGAGTGCTGCTGCTTGCCAGAAAGCAGGTGTGGCTTTCATTGAAGGGCAAAATAAATGGGGTGCTCAAATGGTTTCTTTGTGCAGTTACAGCAACATTTTTCTGGGGCAAGACTCAAGAGCTGAGAACAAGCTGAAGAGGTCCCGGATGTTGCCTTTGATCTAGGTGGGAACTACTGAAGAGATGCATGGGAATTTTTTTTAACTTTTGTTGATTGCTTGGAGAAGGACATTTTGGCACTTTGCTGCATGTTGGTCACAAATAAGAATCTCACACTCGCACTCCCTGCCTGGAATGGAAGTCCATGCTGGGCTGTTTTGGGTGTTTCCTTATATAGGTGTGTGGGAGTTGAACCCTCCTCCAACTTATGGTAAGATGGTATGTCAAAGCCAGTAATGTAAGACATTGTGGGGAAAGGCAATAAATGACTACAGTCCAGCTGCTGTTTACTGAACAGTGAACAGAACACACCAACAGGAAGCAGACCAGCCTAAAAGAGGCTGTTTCACAATTGAGCCCAGTCCCATTAGCATCACTTGGCTATAAAGATAGGTCCTCTTTAAGCAGATACCTGGTGCCCCCAGGTCTTTTGAGACTCATACGCATATCATAGGGCCCAGCTGACCTACAGTACAAGTTCCACCTCTGTCCTCAGTTGGAACATAGCAGGATCTCCCCATGCTTAAGGGAGGGCCCAATCCTGTCCAACCTGCCAGTGCCATTGCAGCCGTAAGTCAGCCCTGAGACAAGAGGAAGTCAGGAGCATTCCCTTACTTTGAAGCATTCCCTTACTTCCATGGCTACCGCCCTCCACCACAGGATGCAGCACAGCTGCACCAGTACTGGAACGTTGGACAGGATTTGGCCCAGAGATGATGTGTAAAAGGAGCTACTTTGTCCATCTCGCTCTCCTTCATGCTCTTCCCCCCGCCCCCGCCCCGCGGGTCGTCTGGACCTCTTTGTCCTTTTGAGTTTCCTTCTTCTCACTCCTCTATGCCGCTGGCTTCCCCCCTCATCTCTTTCTCTCCCCCTTCTCTCAACTTCCCCCCCCCCCCCCCCCATTGCTGGCAACCCTTTAAAGGCCTGATAAGAACATAAGAAGAGCCCCACTGGATCAGGCCAAAGGCCCATCTACTCCAGCTTCCTGTATCTCACAGTGGCCCACCAGGTGCCTAAGGGAATTCAGCAGACAACAAGATGCTTGCATCCTGTGGCCACTCCCTTGCACCTGGCATTCTGAAGTAGCCTGCTATTAATGTAAGGAGGTTGCCCAACCCTATAGCCCACGATGGACTTTTCCTCCAGAAATCTGTCCAGCCCCCTTTTAAAGGTATCTAGGCCAGATGCCATCACCACCTCCTGTGGCAAGGAGTTCCATAGTTTAATTACCCGCTGGGTAAAGAAGTATTTCCTTTTATCTGTTTTAACTCTCCCAACACGCAATTTCAGTGGATGCCCCCTGGTTCTGGTATTGTGAGAGAGGGAAAAGAACATCCCTCTATTGACTCTATCCCTTTTGTGCATCCCTCATGTCCCCCCTCAGGCGCCTTTTTCCAGACTCAACAGCCCCAACAGTCTTTCTTCATAAGGGAGGTGCCCCAGCCCCGTAATCATTTTTGTTGCTCTCTTCTGCCCCTTTTCCAGGTTCACTATGTCCTTTTTGAGATGTGGTGACCAGAACTGTATGTAATTATATGCCTGATACCAGCTGCCAGGCTCTACTCGCCCAAGATCGCTGTCAGCAGTGTGACTGACAGTGTCTCTTGGATCCCCAATGCAGGCGCGCACGGAGGCCCGAGTGCGCCCCATGGCTGGTGCTGAAACTGCGCCCCCCCACATCACCCTGCCCCCCCCGCGTCGCTCAGACATGCCTCCCTTACCCCGGAAACGCTCCATTTCTGAGCGTAAGGGAAGCATGGGCGGGCGAGCAGGCGGGCGGGCGGGCGGAAAACCGCATGGTCTCTCCCGGACCACACGCAGTGGCGCCCCGCCGCTGCCCGGCGCCCCATGGCTCGCGCCATCCAGGGCTACAGGTAAGATACGCGCCTGCCCCAATGTCTGGAGATGGTCACTGCCTGGCATCACAGAAGTGAGCAATAGCTCAGCATGGCCCTCACTGTGCTCTGTTGGGCTGCTGGAGCTTGTAAGGTGTTTACACATAGAGCTTAGAGCAGAAAAAGATTCTCATGCCATTTTTGCTCATTCTCTCTCTTAGGTGTGGGTTTCAACTTTTTTGGCATTAGTCTCATAGCAGCATATGTTGTTAGCCAACAATGCCAAGGTACATGTCTGGATTATCCAAAATGTTAACTTGAAATGGAGTCTAGAGTACTGTGTCATGTTCCCATACTGTTCTCTTAACCATCAAGAGCTAGTCACAGTTAGAGACAAGATATTGAATGAACAATCCCAGGAAGGTTATATCAGTGTGATTCAAAATGTGGGTCAGGACCCACTTGGAGGGTCGCAGAAAGCTGGGAGCAGCCATCGTGCAAACTGCCGACCTTACTCTTGCTGTAGTATATTTCGTTTGCAAGTGTTAACAGTTTGAATTTTCAAGTGAGGTATTTTTAATTTTGTTTTTAGTTCAGTGATTTTATATAATATTTTGTCCTAATCTTACTTTCTGTCAGAGATGTTTCATGTTTTTAGTTCAGTGCTTTTACATAATATTTTGACCTAATCTTGCTTTCTGTCAGAGATGTTTCATGGTTGTGCAATTGCTTCAGTCCAAAAATGTCAGTTTGATCATTTGATTACATCACACTGATGGCGCTTCCTGCTTGCTGATGTCATTTCTGGCTATGACATCACTTCCAAGTTAATGACATCACTTCCAGTGGGTCCCAACATGAGTGCCATCCTAAAAAGTGAGTCCCAGTCTAAAATGTTTGAGAATCACTAGGTTATATCATGATCGTTACTCTAATCACATCCTCAAGGGATAACAGATTTAGCTCAGACCAAGATCAAATCAAGGGTTGATACGAACAATTTTTGGATGTCACAGTTAGCCTTCTGAAGGCTGGTATAAAAGACATGGTCACATGAGCACTCTCGACATTGTTGATGCCTTCAGAAATATGAGAACAAATCTTATCCCAGTTCCTTCTGGGCTGGTTCATTGTATAATTAGAACTTGATCACTCAATGCACTGGTTTGCAGTTGTGCATATGAGCTAGAAGAACTGCGCTAGAGATGATGATACAAAAGACATGGCTGTCACGTACTGGCAAGTCATCACTTGATGCTGCAGCCACTAAGCATGAGTGCGCAAATTTGTCCATGTGGGTTATTAATGTAATTTAATTATTACGTAAACCTCTTTGGGAATTCATTCTTTGTTGAAGTGGCTTATTATAATAACAACTTAGCATTCCATATAGAGATGGGAAGGAAGCTTTCTGCATTCTCTTTCATGCTGCATCCAGCCCACAGGACTTCTTTTCCTACTGGTGACTAAGACGCTGCAGAACAAGCATGTTTGCTAGGAAATGTCCCATTCATTCCCATCCTTGTAGTGCATACTGAGTCTCAAGGCTAGGCCCATGCATGAGAGTAACTAAGAGCCAAGTCCTGTCCAACTTTCCATCGCTGATGTAGCCGTGCCAAAGAGGTGTGCACTGCATCCTGCAGTAGGGGAACAGTTGTGAGACCGTCTCATGGTAAGGGAGCCCTTGTTCCCTTCCCCTGGAACTGCACTGTGGCTGCATCAGCATTGAAAAGTTGGATAGGCTTGGACCCTAAGACAACCGCCCCCCCCCAGGCAGCAGATTGTAAGGGTGCCTCCACTTCCACTTGCCCGTTTTCCTCCATGGCTCCCTTCCTTTCCTGGACTGGAAACGGAAGAGGGAGATGAAATGGGAATGTGAAGAAGACAATGATCAAATGCTGTGGCCCCTCACTCTCCTCCCTTTCAGCCTTCCTCTTCTGCTTCACGTCCCTTTTCCAATCCAGGGAATGAGATGAGCAGAGGCTGGCACTTCAACAGGGAAGGAGGGCAGCATTTGGCAGCCCCCTCAAGCAGGTCATGATGGGACTCCAAGAGCACCTACCACAGCGCATGCTTTGAGATTCTTTCTAAAGGCAAGACAGGTAGCCTAAAGCTGGGGTTAGAGCAAACTCGGGGAACTGGCTTAGCTGCAACGTCAGTGACTTTCTGTGCACACAGGACAGAAACCATTGTGGTCTCTACTGGTCGAGCAAGACTGGAGCTAAAATAACTCAGGGTGTGTTACAAATCAAGCTCCTGAGGCACCGACTGTGCAAGTGAAAAAAGTTGTAAGGCAGTGGTTCCCAAACTGTGGGTCAGGACCCACCAGTGGATCACGAGCCAATTTCAGGTGAGTTGCGAAGCACCGACAGCTGCCATATTGAGAATATGCTGTGTGGTTGCTTTGCTTGTGTCAAGGTTAAATAGTCTTTCTGATTCACTTTGCTATTGGAAAATGGCTGAGAAATAACCCATCTTACTGCTGCATTCTCGGGAAAGCAGCAGGCTCTGGTGTCACAATAACAGCACTTCCATTTGAAGTTATTCTGGTGGGTCCCGGACAGATTGTCATTCTAAAAAGTGGGACCCAGTGCTAAAACGTTTGAGAACCACTGCTCTAAGGACACCGAAGCCTCAAAGAATTATGAGATTATGATAACTGCCTGTATGTTTCATTTCCCCAAGACCAGGCTCAAGAATGATCGCTAAGTCACCTAAGAGAACAGAGACTTCGTGTGGGCTGGAAGACACAGGATGGTATGTCAAAGAAGCAGACTCACAGCCAATGAATATAAGGAAAACTCCTGGAATTGAAACCGAAGGCAAGGATAATGAAAGTTGGCCAAGGGCTCCAAATGTCACCACCGGCAAGCTAGTAGCAAACACAACTAGCATCAGCATCATGTTCCTCTGCAAAAGTGGCCAAGACCTTCTTTCACCCTTGGCATAACAGCCTGGAATTTTTGCGGCCATACTTGCAATTGCCTGGAATACATTGCCCAATCCATTAGGGCACCAGAAAAGACAGCTGATGTGCTCACTTGCACTGCTATGAGGCTCTACAATGTTCAGCAACATCATGAACAAACTCAGGATATCGTTAGGGTAGAAGGCAGAACAGCAGGAAGTATAGCAAAGAGACAGATATTTTCAGGAGGCAAACACCATGTGAATAGGAGCAAGCAAGGATTTCTGTCTAAATATTGCACGTTTGCCTTTGGGTAAGCAGTAAGGAACCCAGGAAGGTGGATGCAGTAAACCTTTCCAAATGAAACTGAAGAAAGCAATTGATGTTTTAAAGAGCTATAAAACACTTTTGTGCTTTATTAACTAAGCCTAATTAGCCAAGGAACAGCCACATTAAAAATACTGCATAACATGGCTAGTTCTGCTGCAAATGACAAGGTGGAACAATGACACGCTACATGTAACAGTGCTTAAGGTGGAATTGGACAATGCTTCAGAATGAGTGCAGCCCAGTGTAGAGGGTTCAAGGGCTTACGGCGCAATCCTGAGCATTCCCAAGGGAGCATGGATAGGATGATGTGAAATACAGATTTCACTCCCCACTCAGCCATAAGCTCAGTCGAGCAGGTTGCTTTCTCCCAGCCAAGTTTCCCAATTGAAACCAGTTGGCATCACCCAGATGCCTAACCGGATAGTTGCTTGAAGACAACTGTGGACACGGAGATGTTTTGTTCAGTGCAAACTCCCAGAAACCATGATACATGGTGGCCCCAGAGATGAGCACCACCTGCATCACACAAGGACAGGAAGACACATTGCTCTCCATATTGTGCGGTGTGTATGGTGAATCACATGTATTTGAAGCAGGTTCCACATCTGCTCAGCACCAAGCATGAACTGGTTGCTATACAGTTCTCAGTCCACCTTGTACTGGAACAGCACAGAAAGCCTATGTGTATCTAATCGTGTAGTTGAGTATTGTGTATGGGGCTGCCCATAGGTCTGTAAGACATACAGTACATACTGAGGGCGCAATACTCCTGGAGTCAGGCCAGCAAAGTTTGGCCGGCACAAGGGCTACCCTAATGCACATTTAGAGCACTCTCGGAGTCAGGGAGGATGGCACAAGTCTGTGTGCTGGTCTCTCTGATGCCACGAGTGGTCCAAACATACTTTACGGTGTCCCTTGTGCTGGCCTAATTGTGCTGGCCTAACTCCAGGTTAGAATTGAGCTCTGAGAGACTTTTCCTTTGGCAATCAAGGCCTTTATCACCTAGTATATTCTTTCCGCAACGTTCTATTACCTACTTACAATGGAGGGCTTTTCTCTTAAGCATGGTTTAGCATGTGATCAAACATGCCCTTCGGTGTGGCAAACAAGAAAGGCTGTCTTGCTGAACGTGCAAGGGAGGGAATGTATGAAGACGTGAGCCAATGGGCACACTGCTGACACTGTGGACAAAAATGCACCCAAAATTAATGGATTTTGGCTGAGAGAACATTAATGGATTTATTTCAGTAGAGAAGACTTAAGCATATTCTTAATGGAGCATAAAGGCATTTATGCTGTTATCTTTCCGCCGCTAGCAGAGATGGATGCCTCTGTCTTTCAACACACTACAAAAGAGTCACCCATTAGATTTTTTTTGTCAGGTTTCATTAGTATGCTTTCACTGCAATTTTTTTTCCATAGTGGCACTCCATGTTTTTAGCTCACACTATGTCACACGATAATTATAGGTAAAAAAAATAGCCCCTATCATGAGGTTACAGCGCATTGGCACTCCTGTTCCCATCTCCTGGAAATGTAAATGATAAGGTAAGACTATTTTGATAAGAAAAAGAAAGAAAATGATTTTTTTTTGTTAGGGGGGATGGGCACCCCAATCCTAAGCTGCCCGTCCCCTGTAGGAGCAGTGGCACCAAAATGGCGACCACTACATCCAACAGGAGCTTCAGCAGTTGTCAGACACTCTGCTGGGACGGGGGATGTTCATCCCCTTTCCCTGGGTAATGGTGCGGGTCTGGCAATGGGCCTCCTCAAGTCTGCACTGGCTATTTTGCTGAAGCAGACAGAGCGCAATCCTATAACAGCGTTGCGCCAGCGCTACGCTCTTGCGCCAGTCCAGCGCTGTCGCAAACGTGCTGTCAAGCACATCAGCGTCGGCGGTATGGCGCTGGACCGACAGAAGCAGCAGCGCCGATGCTTGGGTGCCACTGCAACTGTCAGCAGGTTGAGCGTTGGTGGCGCTCGGTCAGTGCAGGGCCTCGCCGAGGGCATTCCAGAGGCGTGCCAGGGGCATAACTGGGCAGCGATGCAGGACGGCCGTAGTGCCAAATCCTAAAGCCCGTCCCCGGAGGCCCCGATTTGGGCTGCTCCTGCACACCTTGACCTGTGCCTGCAAATCAGCAGGCACAGATCTGAGCAGCCCCATAGGGATGACTGAGGCTTACGTGGGTGCAAAGGGAAAACCTCCCCTTATCCTGCACTTTGCTGCTGCTGCATCCCAATGGGCTTTAGGATGTCGGCTTTACTAGGTCGGCGCTGCTTAGGATTGGGATGCCCAGCACCTCATGGCAGGCTGCGCAGCCCAACATGGAGGATAGGACATGGCAGTAAAGACAACTGTGGAGTCCCACCCCCCCACGTGGCCAGCTCCACCCCTTTGTGAATGAAACCAGAAGCCCCACATTTCTGGGATGGTGAAAACTGCACGAGGAGCATGGCAGGAAGTGGGTGATCCTTTTCCCACTCTGGCGAGCAGGATGTGGATAGATCCGACTCACCTCCAGTGGCAGGCTGGAGGGAAGGGGTGGCAGACCTGGGGTGAAGGGCACCCCGAATCCACCAGCTCCTTGTCCCCTATCACCTGCCACTGATGCAAGCTGCATCAGGTCACCTCCTGGCTGGGCTGCTGGGGCTTGGGAGGCAGGGAGAGATGGTTCTCTAGGTTACATTTCCCTGGCTCCACCCTTTGAGCAAGGCTCACTTGCCTTTCAGGTTGTCGTGAATACTTTCATAATACCTCATTGAAGGCTGACCCTCCCTTTTCAATGCTTTGCCTAAAAACAACAAAACAACGAGTTATTCATGGAAGCAGAAAGGCCGATACAGGAAGCACACTACAGGAAGCATTTCTCTCAGCCCGGGCACTTCCAAAGCAAAGAGCCAAGCCCAGCTGCCTTGTCTCCAAGTAAAGAGCAAATTTCACTTATCCTGAACCAAGTGGCATACAGCCTTTTTCTTGGGGCAAAGGGTTCATCCATCCCCAAAACAGCTGTCAACTTAGGTAGAGAAGTACCTAGGTGAGGAGAGAGGAACTCCTGTGGAACTCCTTGCTGCAGGATGTGGTGCTGGCGCCTGGCAGCTCACTGAATCTCCCCCTGAAGGAGGCAACGGGCATTTTAGAACTCGCCAGTATGACTTGTTTCTCCAATAGAGTTGTGCTAGTGCTCCACATACTTGAACCGGCATGCAAATTATTATGCCATTGCTTAATTCTGATGACAGATTTGTTAAGATCAAGAGAGTCCTGTGTTAAACTGTATGTTTCATACACCCACTAGATGTGGAGGAGGGGATGTGGAGTTTGATGTGGAGTTGAGAACATGAATGTAGGGGCATATTACTGTGGTCACAAACTCATCCTAAACAGTACACAACCACTGTCATCATAAAAAAAAGCATAATCTACCCACTGAAAAGAGAAGCTGTTGTTATTCATAAGCCCTGTTAAATAACAACAGAAATATATAAGAAGTCTTGGATCACAATCTCTAACCAACAAGCATTTTTAATATAAACCAAATCCATCTTTCAAACAACAAACAGAATAACCCTTTCCTTGGCCAAGCTAAAGCAGGAGGAATTCAATACCTCCAGAAAGACGAGGGTAAGATATTT